>CM053582.1:2802072-2816447 GCA_028627135.1 Pseudochirops cupreus
CATCTCTTAATTTTATTTTTTTAGATATCCTCCCTTCATATTCAACTCATCCTGTGCCTTCTGTCTATGTATACATGTACATACATTGCCGACACTCACATAAATATTTATATACACATACACCCTCCTAAACGTATATACATATATATTCCCTTCAACTATCCTCATAATGAGAAAAGCCTTATGAATTACAATTATTATTTTCCGATGTAGGAATGTGAATAGTTAAACTTTAATAAGTTCCTTATGATTTCTTTTTCCTGTTTACCTTCTCATTCTTCTCTTGTTTCTTGTATTTGAAAGTCAAATTTTCTGTTCAGCTCTGGTTTTTATTTCGTCAAGAATGCCTGAAAGTCCTCTATTTCACTGAATGATCATATTTTCCCCTGAAGCATTATACTCAGTTTTGCTGGGTAGGTGATTCTTGGTTTTATTCCTAGCTCCTTTGACATCCATAATATCATATTCCAAACCTTTCAATCCCTTAATGTAGAAGCTGCTAGGTCTTGTGTTATCCTGATTTTGTTTCCACAATACTCAAATTGTTTCTTCCTGAGTGCTTGCAGTATTTACTCTTTGACCTAGGAACTGTGGAATTTGGCTGTAATATTCCTAGGAGTTTTCTTTTTGGGATCTTTTTCAAGAGGGGATTGGTGATTTTTTTCAATTTCTATTTTGCCCTTTGGTCCTAGAATATCAGGGCAATTTTGCTCAATAATTTCTTGAAAGATGGTGTCTAGGCTCTTTTTTTTATCATGGCATTCAGGTAGTCCAATAATTTTTAAATTATGTCTCCTGGATCTATTTTCCAGGTCAGTGGTTTTTCCAACAGATATTTTACATTGCCTTCTATTTTTTCATTTGTTTGGATCTGTTTTATAGTATCTTTATTTCTCATAAAGTCATTAGCTTCTAATTGCTTCAGTCTAACTTTGAAGGAGTTATTCTCTTCAGTGAATTTTTGAAATTCCTTTTCCATCTGGCAAATTCAGCTTTTTAAGGCATTCTTCTCCTCATTGGCTTTTTGGGCCTCTTTTGCCATTTGAGTTAATCTATCTCTTAAGGTGTTATTTTTGGGTCTCCTTTAGCAGGCTGTTGACTTGCTTTTCATGATTTTCCTGCATCATTCTTATTTCTCTTCCCAATTTTTCCTCCATTTCTCTTACTTGATTTTCAAAATCCTTCTTGATCTCCTCCATGGCCTATAATCAGCTCATATTTTTCTTGGAGGCTTTTGTTGCAGGAATTCTGACTTTGCTGTCTTCCTCCTGCTCTATGTCTTGATCCTTTTTGTCCCCCAAAAAGGATTCAATCATCTGTTTGTGCTTCCTGGGCTTGCTCATATTGCCAGCCAATTACTTGATCCTTGAGGTCTTTGCCACAGTAGAACTCTGCTTCCAGTATAGAAAGAGCTTTGTCCCAAATTGCTGGAGTTTTCACCACTGCTGGGGCTATTAGGAGGGCATGGTCTCTACAGCTTCCACAAGCTCTGGCTCACTGATCACACACCCCAGGACCATCACCCAAGATTGTGATCCAGATCCAAGCAGGTCAAAGCAAGTGTGATTACCCTCTGAATGGTTGCTTGGTCCCGCTACAATCTGAAGGCCAGGAGTTCCTGAGACAGCCACATGGCACAGCCGCTGTGCCTCTGCCTGCTTCTCATGCCATGGGGCAGGAGCTAGATCATGCTCTTCCATTCCCCCTGTTCCAACAAAGTTCCACACTGACCTTTTTCTTTGGTGGTTATGGATAGAGAAGTCTGGAAGCCACCACAGCTGCTGATATTCACTCTCCTGAAGTCTACTTTGGCCACTGCTGGTCCAGGCCACCCTGGGGCTGGAACTGCACAGCTCCTGCAGGACTGCACTCGCCTCCCAGCGCACTGTGATAGACCTTTCCTGTTGGCCTGCAGGCTGTCTTCAGTGGGAGATTTATTTCTCTCTGTCACTTAGTGGGTTCTGTAGCTTTAAAATTTGTTTAGAGTCATTTTTTTACAGGTATTGGAATTGTTTGGAGCTGGAGCCCATGCCAAGTTTGTTCTTCTACTCTGCCATCTTGGCTCTGCCCCCTACTAGTTGGCCATATTTAATTTAATGGTATATTTATTTTTGTTCTGCTTTCAGCAAGCCCAGGTAAAGGGGGCATTTCTATGTGCATTGTTGTGGAACAATGGAAGAGACTATCCATGAATCTGTGGATCTCTGGGATTTACAGACTGAAAGAACAGAGTTGTTTTAATTCACGTGAGAGATTTGGAGCACTCTATCTCATGGTTATTAATAGCTTGTACTTATTCCTTTGAAAATTTCCTGCTCTTTGGAGCTCTTGGAGACTGTCTCTTAACGTTTGTTTGTTTGTTTTTTGAGGGAGAAGGCATAGCAATTGGGTTTAAGTGAATTGTCCAGGTCACATAGCTAGTGAGTGTTAAGTGTCTGAGGCCAGATTTGAACTCACATCCTCTTGACTCCAGGGCCAGTGCTCTATTCACTGCAGTGCCACCTGGCTGCCCTGACTCTTAATGTTTGAAACTGGAGTCAGTTCCTTATATATCTTGCATATGCACCATTCATTAGAGAACTTTTGCTTACTTGTTAGTCCTCTAACAACTACATTAGATTAGTTTCTGCAAAAACATTTCAATTTTGTAGGGGCAGGTTTATCCTGTTTCTTTTCTGTGATTCTCTCTGGGGCTTGTTCTGTCATGACCTTTTCCCCATCCATAGATGTGACCATCTTCTCCCTACTTGTCTAATTTGCTAATGATTCTACTTTTATTTCTAATTCCTGTATCTGCTTGTAGTTTAATTTGATATGTGGTGTGAGGTATTGATCCCTTATCAAACTTCTGCCAAACTGTTTTCACTTAGCCCATCTGGTTTTTCTTTTTTTTAATCAAAATCCTGCCCTCTCCTGCCATACCAACCACTGTTATCTTTGGATTTTTTCTTAAACCCCATGTCATTGTATTTGTTTGCACTTGCATATTGCATATGAAATCTTTTCCTTTGTTTAAGCTCTCTTTTTAACAAGTTCCAATTGTTTTCATAATCTCTAATTTGTAGCATAGTTTGAGATAGGCTGCTTCTAAACACTAGCCCAGACCTTTTTATTTCCTCTTTTCCCTTCTCTATTATTACCCTTCAGATTCTTGAACCCTTTTAAAAAGTTTTTATTAATGTTTTTTGTTACACCATGGTATCCCACATATCCTTTCCTCTTCCTTTCCCTAATAGCCAACCCATGTGACAAAGAGTACTTTTGTTTTAAGGAGTGTTATAAACATTTGCTGTGCTCTCTCTAGGAATAAACCATACTTGTTGGAGATCCAGGAAGGTTTTCACTATCTTTATTTTATATTTATTCTGTAATGAATAAATGGGTAGAGTCCCTAAAAAGACTACAAAAGATCAGACAAAGGCAAGCCTTTTTATGCTGTTCCCATTTGAATTTCCCACCACTCCTTCCTTCAGAGCTGGGATTGGCTCCAGCTCTTCTGGGTTACAACTTTCCTGACCTGCCCATTAAGCATGTGTATCAATGAGAAGTTGGTGACCATCCCTCAACTGGTCCAAGCCAACCTAGCTCAGGCCCCTCTTTCCTGCATACCCTGTGCAGGATCTCTTTGAAACACCCATTGTTCCTTCAGAATCTGTGGAAACCAAACTGCCAGCATTTCTCAAAATCTCCCCCATTTTCTTTTTAATACAGATTTGGTTTTCACACCCTTTAAGCTACCCTTTCCTTAAACTGTTTCAATATCAGTTCACATTCCTCATCACTAAAAGAATAATGAGGCTTTCTTTATTAGAATCTTTGCCCCTCCATTATTGGATACATATATCTGCCCTCTTATTAACAGATTCCTGTACCGATCAAGTTATTAGCTAAATAGTACAAGGGAGATACACGAATAGGAAGATTGCTCCACCCAAGGCTAGCAACTTGATTCCTAACAATTGCTTCTACCAGTATCCAGTGAACCAGTCCACACAGGGACATGGGCTAGTTTTCTGGTGTTCTTAGTTATTCTTTCCACCACTTTTCCATTATTATTGATCCTTATGCAATAGTTTGACATGTTCAGTTTGTCACATACCCCTCCTTCTTCTGCCAGCAAATAGTTTTACACTAACCGGTGCTGAAGGACTGCTTCTCTTGTTTAAGCAGCCTGATCAGCTAACAGGTCTGAAATTCTGGCAGTTAGGTTGGCAACAACCTCTAATACTGTCTAAAACCTTATAAACCTGTTCACTATGTAAATGCAAGTCCTGTAACCCTAACTCCCACCTCTGCTTTAGGTAAGATTGACACATTGACAAATTACAAGGACACGGTCCCCTTTATGAGTACAGATACAGAGAACGATCAGTTGTCCCTTCAAGGTACAGAAGTCTCTTCTCACACAACTGCCTGGGAGGGACACCACCTCACAGATATCCTCTGGTTCTTGTTGTCTGTGGCCATCTTCAGCAGCACATCTCAGCACCTCTTCATCCTCCTGTAGGAATCTGCTTTCTTATGTCCATTCTCCTACAAAAGTAACCTTGGAACAATTTTAAATTACCATTCCTAAACCTTATACCCCTATCATTCTCACAAAATCAAAACTGGAACCTTGGCCAATTGTCATGTTCAAGAAACTCATATTAGAACCCAGTTTCTTATACATTAAATTAATCTATTATTAATTCCTCCACCAGTTGATCACTTAAGGAATTAGTAACAGGCTCCAATACATACAGAAATATATCAAGTAATCAATTTTTAAAACAATTCCAACTTCTGGTCTTGTTAAATTTTTCTAAAGCATTTACAAAATAGACCACAAACCATTCTTCTTTTAACATTAACTAATTATAACAATACTGAGACAAGTATGAAATTAACAGGATAATATCCTCATAAGCCCTTGACCTAGTTGTCCTCATACTATTGCAAAGAACTAAAAGACCCTGACTGATATAGGAAAATATACTATTAGCAGACATCAAGGCCAAATAGCTAGTTGTTGTTTTGGGCCAAAATCCTAAGCCTAATCGTTTAATCTTACAGTAACCTAAGATGTTTCAGAATGAATTATTTTAAAACTTTTGATACTTTGCTTACAAAACCTTTTGATGACAGGATTTTTTCCATTAAGAGAGTAGGGACAAAACTAAGCAAGGGAATACCATCTCCCCAGCTTCATGTCAGTTCCAGGCAGAAAGTATGTCACAAACTGCATCACTGAGCCAGGCCTTTGCTGGATGTCAATGAGGAAATTAAATCGAGAGACCTACACCTCTGCACATGCGGAAAAGCCATTCTCTCACCCTCCCCATGAGATCACCCTGTGCAGCTCATAGATTCATCTTCTCTGGCATCATAAATCAGTGGCTCAGACAGCCTTTAGCCTTTCTTGATATCCACACCTGGAGTTAGACTCAGAAAAAAGTCAGTTAACAGTTCCATTGAATCTTAAATAACAAGCTCCAATAATCAGCTTCAGATATAACTATAGCTTCACATTGGTTAAGGAACATCTTTAAAGTGATACTTAAATAACCTGCATTCATTTGTACATTCATTCTTGTTCATAAAAATTAAATCTTCCATTGAGATTATAAGTTATTGCTCCAGGAGATTTGCATCTACCTACCAAACTTCCCTATCTTTCTCTGATCATGCTTGATCTGAACTCATACTGAAATTCCTTTCCCCAAACTGAAGATGTCTCTGATTTAGTCCCAATAATCAATTCATTCAATTGTATTAATACCCAACTGCTCTCACGTCCCTCTAAAATACACCAGGAATCCCAACCTCAGTCCATGGGATAATGATTCAACATTGTATTTGTATCCTTATCTCCTTTATTTCTCAAGTTTCTTTTTTTTTCCTTTTTTTTTTTTGAGGGCAATTGGGATTAAGTGACTTGCCCAAGGTCACATGGCTAGTAAGTGTTAAGTGTCTGAGGCTGGATTTGAACTCAGGTCTTCCTGACTCCAGGGCTGGTACTCTATTCACTGTGCCACCTATTTCTCAAGTTTCACTGAGCTATTTATTGTCTCCTTGAAATACTTCCTTGCACACTTCCCCACATACTTAAGCCATCTGGAATAACTATTTAGAGACAGGAGGGGCTTGGGCAACCCCATTTGTCCCAAACCTTCTTATCTGCCTTCCCTATGTCTAACCAAACCTTTATTTATCTTCCCAAACTCTCCAATCCATTATTTAGATTATTCAACTTTCCTTTACATTTTAACCACAAAACAAGATAGCTCATAAGTTATTATTCTTTATTAACATAGCTGCCTGAACTGGTGTCCCAGCTTAAAGAAAGCAATGAGGTTAATGGCTAACCTCACAGAAGCCCCTGTTTTAAGTTTGTCTATTCTTTCCTAATTACGCTCAGTCTGGAAGAATGAGATACTTCTGCAATCTAAGATTCCCCAGTAAGATAATACAAAAGCGCTCTGATCATAAAAACCTGTGATAGAAGGAAAAAGGCAGGGATGTATGACACACCAAGTATGACAGGAGAAAACATCCTTGGCTCTGTTTAATTCAGAGTCATAGTTCTCCAACCATGCAGTATCCATTCCATCTCATAGCTAGACTCAGGAATAGTCTGGTGCACAACATTCCTTTTCAAAGAAACACCATGGGGAAACTGAGCCAGGAGGGATCCCATCCTAGATTGAGGCTAAGAATGTCCCCTCAGCTTTCTTTCTTTCTTTTCTTTTTTTTTCTACAATGCAGAACTCCATCTGCTAACAGTACCAGATCACATTTCCTCTGAGTAGCTTGTGGCATTTCTTGTCAGATACTGATTTAATGCAGACGATTATACTCAGATTCAAACTCAAAACAAAATTAGTTATGTCTTTTACCTTAAACATCAAATTTCACTAATTCCAACTTAGAGCTGGATGCAGTTATTTTACTCTCATTGAACTGCAATAAGCCATAAACATTTACCAGGACTCACATACCTAAGGGACTCCATTTAACATCTTTCTCTTCAAAAAACTTTACCAGGATTCCCATCCTAAATTCCAAATTTGTACTAAAAACCAAGGAGTAGAAGTCAGTTTTATTGACTTTAAAAGCTAGTTTGGAGGCTGGCTGGTTTCCAACTCAACTGCCCCTCAGTAAGACTTCCAAGACTTTCTGACTCTCCCCACCCCTTCTCTTCTCCCTGATAGGGAGTGGTGAAACTATCTTCTTAATCTGATCTGTGACAAATAGAATTACCCTGGGATTCTTGAATTTAGGCAATCTCTCTGAACTCCCCAAATCTCAGGTTCCCACCTAGAAACCTCAGAAAATTCACAATAAGTTGAATATTACAAAAACCTCCTATACATAATTGACAAAATTACCAGAGATCTTACAAAATCTGTGTAATTACCAACCTTTCCTTCACAAACATGCATTTGTAAATACTTTCTTTAAACAATAAATCCAAATAACTTAGTTAATCTTCCCAAAAGGCAGTGTTAACCCATATGCCTTTGAGAGGGTAGGCATTCCCAAGGGATGCCAATCAACCTTGATGGCCCTACATTCAGGTAGGTGGGCTATATTAAAATGAGGTCTTAAAATGAGATCACTGGATTCTGTTCAAAGAGACACCCAGAGATTTTCATATCACTCAACAATAAGGAGGAACTAACATTTGCCCAGACCAGTCTGGGCATCTCTGTGCCTTTCATCTTAACCTAGAGGCGCCTCAAAGTTCTCCTCCCGCTAGAATCTTAAAATTTCTTATCTCCCCCAACCTGGGTCATAAAATTCCCTCTGTCTCCCCTATCTTGTGCCATCGACCTTCCTTGTCCTGTCTATAATCTCTTAACCCTCTACATAAGCATATCTCCAACACATCACTGTCCCACTCAGAGACTCATAAAATTCACAGTGGGTTTGAATATAAAGTTCAATACAATTTTCTTTTAGCAAAAACAATTTTAACTAAAACTTCCTTCTTAAAGCAAAAATAAACTTTTAAACATTGGAATTCATTAAAACTAATTTGATGTGAAATGCCCTTAAGTAATATAAATTTCCAAAATATTATAACAAACTAAATTCCTAGTGATTACAGAATCCTTAGATATCACAAAGTTCCTTAGTTACTAGAAATTAATTGCATTTTGGAATTCCGTATACCTCCAGATTAACATTCTGATAAGAACTTTCAGGTTATTTAATATCTCCTTAACAACATTTAGATAAGAGAAGTTGCTTTTAACAACAGAGCTCATAATTTTTACCAAATCACACAACTTAGAAATGTACAATGCCCCAAATATTATATATTTAAAACTTGCTTCCATCCCACTATCAATTTAGGTGAATGCATGTCCAAATCACCTTGCCCATGAAATAAACTACACTTTAAACCATTGTATATATTTTCATAATAACCAAGATTTCAAATGAACAATCTACCATTATAATAAACATCAGTAGCTTATTACATTTATACCCAAATATAATAGTTTCACGTTTCTATCACATCCCTTCAGAAGCCAATTGATATACAACAAAATTCAATTTGAAAATTGCTTTAAGACTAATTTCTACATTTTACAATCCAAGAGAGCTTTAGAAATATAACACATGATTTTATTACTCCTGGCATTCAAAAACCAGTTCAAAGTTAGAGAGGTAATAAAGTCATATTCAACATATGCCAGTCATTAAATTAAACATTTTACAGACATTATATCATTTTGATCCCATAACAACCATTATTATTCTCCCCTTACAAATCAGGAAATGGGTCAAACAGAGATAAAATACATTTTGCAACTGAAACAGAGAAGTGTAGGGTTTACCTGGAACAGATACTAGCTTCCCAGTGATGATAATTCTTAGAGACAGGCTTAGAAAAATGTTTGCTACAGGCCTGATAATGTACAGGACCTGGGTGACATTTCCAAGCTTTGCCTAGAAGGATGGGCTACAAGGTGTCCAGGGGCACAGGGTAATTAGGACTACTGCCAGTCCGTGAGTGTTATCCCTTCCCTCCTTTTGCCAGGTGGGGAAGGGTAATTTAAGTTTTCTCTACAATTTTCCTGCATTCTCTTCTCTTAATCTGATCTGGGATGAGAGGAGTTAACAACTGAAGTCTGATTTCCCTCCTGAGAATCCAGAGAAACTGCACTAAGTATTCCAACTCCCCATCACCTCTCCTTGCCTGAAAGGTTTGCAAAAAGTTCCATTGCTGGGATCCTGATGCTCTCTTAAACATCCCCAAATCCTTTGAAGTAGGATGGAGTGGGGAGGGGGGGGGGGAGCAAGGGAGTGGCTAAGGAGCAAATGGGCCTGAAGGCACATCTTATTCCCTTCCAAAACTCTCCTTTTAGAAATCTCCACTTTAACTGCCCCAGAGACTGGGAACAAAAAAAAAGAAAGAGAAATTGTCACTTACCACATCCTGCTCACTCTTCCAGCACCAAAGAAATTTGAGGTTAAGTCAAATGTGTGACGATTAACATACTAAAAGAGCTGAATTTTCCTCTCAGCCTTCTGCCAAGAAACAGAACACTGAAACACCAAAATAATTCCATTGTCAGGAGACCCCTTTAATTTTGCATTTCCAAACACACTGTCTAAGATCAGATTCACTGATATTAAGAGAAATGTAAGATATAGATTTTTCTAACTTTTAGGGTCTAATCAACACTAACTCAAAGACTCAGCTTCCCTTCCTTAACTGTCTGCCAGAGGTCCTTTGTTCTGCTAATCAACTCCAACCTCCAATCTCAGGAGTAGCTTTAAAATCTCCTAAAGTCCTTCCTTCTTTCTTTTCTTAGCTATCTCTCAAATTTTTCCACCACAAACATGAAACATTTCATACACACACAGACTGTTGTGCCAAAATAAGTGAGAAAGAGACCCCCAGAGCAATTTTGGAAGTGGATTTTATTTAGTGCGCACTGTTCGGGGTTACATCTTACCTTGACCAAATCAAACAGGCCTGACCAAGGGCAGATCACTGATATATATAGGGTCCCCCCGACTCTTAATGGTCAGGGATTGTCTAATGAGAGGTTTACAGCAGGGATTGGCTAGTACACATTTTGATTTTGGGGGGCACAGGGAAACCTTTGGGGGGTCCTGCAGCCAGCTAGTCTATTTCCATGAAAAAGAACAGGAAGGAGATAGCTGGCTACAGCAGAATGGGGGGGGGGGAGGGGAAGGGATCAGGGGAGGCAGGGGAGGCCAAGTACAATAACACACAGACTAGACACTTAACATTACAGAGTGCACTCAATTTTTAGAAACCAGTTTAGAATTCTAATTCAGACTGGTCAAAAACTCAGAGCTGTATTTCAAAAGGATCCTTTTCAGATTTTCCTTCCTTCCCTAGATGCCTTTTCCTTTGAGTCTGCCTCTCATCTCCTAGACCACCTCTCTGGTAGCCTCTAACCAGGCTCCCCCCTTGGACTGCCACTCACTCTGGCACTACTCATGCTAATTTTACCCCCAGGAGTGAGGACCCATCCCAACTTCCTTATATCTGGGACCAGCAGCCTCTCACCAGGCCCCTCCCTCCTTCACAGCCCCCAGGGACCTATTCCCTTCCAGACCCCCTCTCTCTGGGAACCATAGTTTCTGGTAGCTTCTAACCAAGTACACTGCCAGTTCAATATTTACAGCACCCATAATCATGATAAAGACCATGACTATAAGTATCACATGATGTTTGATCACAAAATATACCAGATTCTCCAGATAGAGAGCAGAACTGAAGTATTTATTTAGATACCAGAAAATTGAATCCCCAAACCAGTAAGCCGATTCCATCATAGTACCAAAGATATTCAGAAGCCTTAATAACACTGAGAGCCACAGCATCCTTCAGCCTTCCCACAAACCAATACAAGATCAATATTTACCCACAAACCTCTCTATCTCCTTGCCTGAGCATCTTCTCTCCCCCATTGTCTGGCTACCTCTGACCAGCTTCCTGTGGGCTCTGCTTCCCTTCAGCAAATTCTTCCTACCACAGGCTCCATGTGACTACATTCAGCCTATCAGGGGGCAGAGTTTACTTTCAAAGAAGGGGAGGTCTTCAAACTCCTTCCTACATCTATTAAGGGGCAGGGAAGATCTTCAAATTCCCATTACCATATACCAAGCTCCCACATGGCCCTGAGGGATGAAGTCCCTTCCAGCCTCCCCTAACCCAGTAAAGTTCCCCTAGCTAAGTACCCCTACCTAAATCAATATTGAGTCACCTGGTCACCAGCTGGTTCATCCCTGAATCTGTTCAGTCATTCCTTGCAGCAAATGCTGCTGTCTTGATTGTGTCGCAAGCCCTGGGTGAGGACAGAGACAGGTGCTAGAACTGCTGAAATCAACATTCTCCCCAGCTCACCTATCCTCAGTATTCACTTTGTGGTGGCCGCCATCCTAGATGAGCCCCAAAATTGTTATAAACATTCTCTGTGCTCTGTCTAGGAATAAACCACACTTGTTGGAGATCCAGGAAGATTTGCACTATCTTTATTTTATATTTATTCTGTAATGAATAAATGGGTAGAGTCCCTAAAAAGACTACAAAGGATTAGACAAAGGCAAGCCTTCTTATGCTGTTTCTATTTGAATTTCCCACCATGTTCCTTCCTTCCGAGCTGGGATTGGCTCCCGCTTTTCTGGGTTACAACTTTCCTGACCTGCCCATTAAGCATACATGTGAATGAAAATTTGGTGACCATTCTCCAGTTGATCTGAGCCAGCCTAGCTCAGGCCCCTCTTTCCTGCATGCCCCGTGCAGGATCTCTTTTGAAATACCCATTGTTCCTGTAGAATCTGTGGAAACCAAACTGCCAGCATTTCCCACAGACGGGGGGAAAAAAAGCCCTGAATGGATGCAATGGGAAAACGTGTGCCGTGTTCAACACCTGGGGTCCTCTCACATCCATGAAAGGGCAGGTTGAAGGCATCTTCTCCTATCTTCTTTTGAATTCCCCTTGATTTTTTACATTGCGTTCCAGGCACTTTTCACTTTTTGGTTCATTGTTCTTTCCATTTGAATTATTGTAGTTAATGCCCACACTGTCTTCCTTGGCTCTGCTTACTTCATTTTGCATCCATCAGTCCACAAAGATGTTTTCATACTTCTCTGAACTCATTACACCCATTATTTCTCACAGGCCAGTAGCAATATTCCATTACATTCATGCATCATGCTTTGTTTAGCCATTCTCCAGCTGTTGCAAATCTACTCTTTTTTCCAATTCTTATCTGTCACCAAAACAAGACAAAACAACATGCTGTTACAAATATTTTGGAATATTTGGAGACTTTTTATTGTTGATAACTTCCTTGGGGTATAAGTCCAGTAATGGAGTCTATGTTTTAAATAGTTCAGACATTTTTGTTGCTTACTTTGCATAATTCCAAATTACTTTACATAAGAGGAGATATAATGATATCTTGTCTATATTGGAAAATAATCAATATCTGTAGGGAAGCTCTGACTTATCTTACTTTACTAAAACCCTGGCCTTCCTGGAACTATGACCATGGCCAGAGGGAACTAGAAAGGTGGGTGTGTGGCACACAGCTCTGATTTTAGAAGAGGTCAGGTCTGCTCAGGTCTCAAGTATCTTCACTACCATGCCTATGTAATCTGCATCTAATCTGCATATATTAAGGGAATTTGACTAACCTTAAATCTACCAGGAAGGACAGAACTGTTTAACCTCACTCCTCCTTTGGCATCAGTGTGAGTGTGTCCTTACTGAGCACCACACCTGCTTCCTTGCTTTTTGCACCTTTTGTACCTTTTGCATACTGTTTCTGAGTTCTTTCAGTGAGAAAGGGTTTGCTGTTTTAAGGGATATATCATGTGGATCTTCCTAAAGGCCCTAAAGGGAAGCAATGGGCAGTGAAAGCTAACTCCCTGACCCTACCAGGAAGTCCTGTGATCCCCACAGCCTAAGGATCCCCAAGGGAACAGTAGACATGGAAGCTCACCTAGCCTACCTACCTGACCCTGTCTAAGAAGTCCTGTCATCCCCATAAGTGTGTTTCTCACAGTTTACAAAACTGTTGTGCCATTTCACAGCTCTACCGTGTGTATGTCCATGTGCCAATCTTCCTATCCAACTTTGGCTTTTGTTGTTTTGTGTCCTTTTTGCCAATTCTCAGAGAGTCAGGTGAAAAGCTCATGGTTCTTTTGTTTTGTTCTCTTATTATTAGTGATATGGAGCATTTTTTCATGTGTCTATGAATACTTCAAAGTTCTCCTTTTGAGAATTATTTGTTCATATCCTTTGGTCATTTATCAACAGGGGCATGTTGTTTATATATCTTGAACATTAAACTTTATCAGAGGAATTTGATACAGAAATGTTGGTGGGTTTTTTTCCCCATTCAACCACTTCTCATCTTATCCTGGTGGCATTAATGTTGTTTATGCAGACACTTTTCTGTTCTCAGTAATGAAAATGATCAATTTTATCTTTTGAAATTGTCTCTATAACTTCTTTGGTTAAGAATACATTTCTTAGCTATAGCTATAACTGGTATATGATTTATTTCTCTTTTGATTTTTTTAAATCTTTTATGATAAGGTCATGTATCACTTTATACCATATCATGTGTGGTTTAGAATATTTTTTGTACACATGGGTTCTTTTCCTTTTTATGTGATCTTTATGGGATATAGACCTAGTAGTGGATCAAAGGATATGCACAGTTTTATGTCCCTTTTGTTATAGTTCCAAATTGTTCTTCAGAATGGTTGGATTAGTTCATAACTCCACCCACAGAGCATTAATGTTCCAATTTGTCCACATCCCCACCAGCATTTTTCATTTTCCTTTTTGGTCAGGTTAATAAATCTGATAGGTTTGAGGTGGTATCTCAGAGTCATTTTAAATTGTATTTTTCTAATCAACAGTGAATTAGTGCATTTTTTCATGGGATTCTTCATAGCTTTGATTTCTTCTTGTGAAAACTGCTTATTCCTATTTGACCATTTACCAGTTGGAGAATAGCTCATGGTTTTTTAAACTTGGTTCAGTTCTGGATATATGTGACAAATGAGACCTTAGAGGAATTTGTTGTTCATTCTGTTCTTTATTATTTTCCTCATAATTTTGGCTGTATTTGTTTTGTTTGTGCAAACCATTTTTTTTTAAAAAAATTTTATGTAATCAAAATGATTCATTACGGGGCGGAGCTAAGATGGCGGAGAGTAAGCAGTGACTTCTCCAAGCTCCCCAAGAATTTCGTCCTTGGGAACTCAAAAGTAAATTTGAGCGGATTTAAGAGTGACAGAACCCATTGGGAGACAGAGAGTGACAGATCCCCAGCCCAGAGAAGTGCCTAATCAGGTCGGGGCAGGGAGAACGGAGCACACAGGA
>CM053582.1:2816947-2849914 GCA_028627135.1 Pseudochirops cupreus
AGAAGTAACAACATATAACATAACATTTTACACAATTTTTCTCCATCTTTTAGTTTCAACCCAATTCAGATTAAAACTGACAGCATTCCTGGCTCTCACTCAGTTTTTACAATATATGAGGATTTTGCAATTTAGATACCATAGCAAATAACACAATGACATTATGACATTAATTGCATTTCCAAAGCAAGTAGAGGCTTTTCTCCCTCCCCACCCCCTGTCTCCTTATTTTTTTTCCAAGTGGGGGAGGGTGATTCAAAACTCCTATTCTCTAGCATTCTCTTTCTTATCAGAATCTGATATTTAACTCTCATTATAATTACAGGATGGCCAGGAACTATGAGGAAATGAATTTTACAGATTTCCCAATTAGTTATTTCAAAAATATTACAGCAGTCGGGTCAGAGTGTCCCATTCTTTACTTTCTATCCCTTTGAACAACATAGTTCCTAATTGCAACAACATTTAAACAAACAAACAGCAAAAAATTGCTTTTGTTATAACATAGATAATACCCATTCCTCCTCACATTTCAGATACCAGTTTACAATATGCTGGGGCAATCATTTTAACTGCTTCTTTTGGTTCTAGTGATAATTACAAATATCTTTAAATTTAAATTTCTTAAGTACTATAAATTCCAGAACATTACACATTTCACCTATATCCAAATTAACATACATAACCATATCTTTAGATAACTTAACAGCTTCGGAATAGGAATAAGAAAACTGTTCTAACATCAGAGTTTATAAATATTTCCAAATTACATCATTGAGAAATGTTTAAAACTTATATTCTACTAAAAACTTTAGGTGAATGTATTTCCAAACCCCCTTACACAGGAATTAAATTATAACTTTGCAACTTTAGAAATATTTTTAAGCCAATACATGGCCTTTCAGAAGAAATGTGTGTATGTGATCTCCATTTCACCTTCAGTGGAGGCTCCACTCCTGCCCCCATTCCCATTCTTATCTTCCTATCTCCTATCTCCTTTCATAGACAAAAGGTTTTAAACCCAGTTAACTGGATGTGGTTATCTTTTAACTTCTCTCTAGTGGGGGCCTTAGGAATTTAGTGATTATTTGAACTTTTAGAACTAAATTCCAATAGAGCCTGAAAGGTGGATAGACATTATCCCCTCTGACTTCCCAAGACTTGATTTGTTGGTTTTGAAGTCAGGCTAAAAATTCACCAGCACTATCTTCCAACCTTCTAAAGTTGGTGGTGGTGGTGGGAGTAGTGGCAACACAATCCGGCCTCTTGCTTCTCCTTCCACCTCTGCCTTAAGCATTTCAGACAAACAGAAAAAAAAAGTTTCACTTACCTATTATCTGCTAAAGATCTGAACTTCTCTCTCTCTCTCTCCATTCTAAGTTTAATTAGGCAGAGAAGGAAGATTTCTAAACTCCCCAAGGCTTTTTTTTTTAATCTGGTAAAACAGTTTCCTTCTTTCACAAATCAACAAATTTCAAACACACAAACAAACAAACAAAAATAAAGAAATACAGAACAAACAGTCTTAACCTGCTTTGCCAAATTTATCTCCCAAGGGATTATCAGGACAGGTTGAAGGAAACATTCCTTCCCAATTGACTAGCAGCTTGTGGGTAAAAGCTGAAAATTTCCCTTTACCAGAAGCAGGTGACATGGCCCGTCAGCCACCCCCCACCCCCTTCCAGATCCAAGGTCTAGTCAGACAGGTGGTCAAACTCTTGGTCCAGAACTTGGGGTGCTGAGGTATGAATTCTGAGGGGCCCTCATCAGGGACCACTCATCAGTGTCCCCCCTGAAAACTGCCTCCCAATCACCCCAACTCCTGGCCAGACTCAGTTGACCAGGTCAACCTCGTAGTCCAGGAATTTTCCAACTCTTGGCCAGACTCAGTCAACCCCACCCACCATCAAATCATGCAGGCCTCTCCTTACCTGGGTCTGTGCACAGACATATGTGATTTTCAGTAATCTTTGTTCCCCCCCTTTTGGCGTTTTCTGATCTCAGTTTCAGACCCTCTCAGGCCTCATTCTCCATAGGGGGGGAGTCACTCCCCCACCTTACTGAGAGGTCACTGGGAAAGAGCCAAGGGACATCCTTTACCTGTTGGTCAAGGCTGGGGAGCCCTCCCCCTCTCCAGAGAGGTGTCCAAAAAATCTCGGTGGGACCTCCAAAGTGTGTGAGATGAAAGAGTTCAGAGTCTGAATCTAAGGTCAGAAAAGGTCTTTATTCTTTCTCATGAGAAAGGACCCTGCCCCCGTCGCCCCCATGGCGGCAGGGAGAGAGCAACAGGTAGAAGCCAGGCTATGGGTACATTATCTTCCAATGCAGAAACCCAACCCCCCCAACTGGCCTTCACTCTTATTGGTGGGGGGGCTGTCCCACAGCCTAAGCGCGGGAATCTTTCTGAGACAAAGGACCCGGAAACATGTAGGTGTCCAATGAAAGCAGTCTTAACCTTATTTGGCATATCTTCTGCTGAGTTGGCTCTGGGGGAGGGTCTCCATAGCTCTAAGCCCCAGATTGCTTGAAGGTCAGGTGACCTAACCCTAGGCCTAGTGAATACTGAAGCCATTCTAGATTTGATTTTTCAGAATGGGGAAACTTCACTCTAAATTATCCCTCACAGCATTTTTCTGCGAAGGTGGATTATCGACTCTTTGTGGATTTTTTATGATCCATCAGACAGCTTAGAACACAGTTCATTATAGTCCCAAGAGCTTTTACCTCAGATGGCAAGTTTCACTAATCAAGAATTTTCCCAGGACTCACATTTCTAATTTAAACTTGTCCTTATGCCAAAACCAATCATTAGAGATAATTTCTATATATTTGCAAATTCTCAGCATGCCAAGTTCCTTGTTTAGGAACTTCATAACCCAAACAAGCTCTTTGGCAATCTTACAAAATTGGAGAGGATGGAGAGGGACTGCTGAGAAGGAGCTTCCTTTTCTACCCCATAAGATAGAGCTGCTGTGAGCTGCGCTTTTGACTAGCCCTGAGGACTGCTCTGAATGGAGAGAATTCTCCTTTCCATACCACACACACACACACACACACACACACACACACACACACACACACACACACACACACACACACAGAGTAATCAATTACCAACTTAAGGTTTTAGCATTAAAACATAACCAACCATCTTATAATTTTCATAAGTGATAACCAAATTGTTTTAGCTATGGCACAAACAAGAAGCTTCAGATGACATTGTTGTGTTCCCAGATCACATAATATTATTGCTAGAAGGATGGACTGTCTTACCCAGTGCAGACAACTGCTGGCTTCTTACCTCATGGGAGGTACTCCCAGGCTTTCGGTGGCAGGGGCTCAGGGTCATTATCAGCAGGGCCCTCATGGTAGCTGATGTCTCTTCCCCCTTCTTCCTTTTGCCAGGTGGGGGAAGGTGAGTTTGCAGGTATGGGTGAAGGGTGAAACTCTCTTTTCCTAATGTGATCTGGGATGAGAGGAGTTAATAGAAAAACTCCAGGGCTATTTACAGTTGTACTGAGATACCCTCTTGATTCTAGGGGGAGGCAGGTGGGGAAAGGGAGTGACCAGGGGTTTTCAGGAGGTATTTCAAAACTCCTTAAAAGATCAATCACAAAACCTTGCAAAACCGTAGAATCTGCTAAGCTATTTTGTTTTGTTTTGTTTTTTTTAGCTGTTCTCATTTTTCACTTCTATGCCCACTGCTTAAAATTTAGAGTGGGACATTGAACCTTTCGGACCAACAATCATGAGACTAGTGCCCTTTCTTAGGATACCTGAAGCATGAATCAGTGTCTCTGTTTCTCTGAAAACATCTATGTAAGACTGATCCATGTACACAACAGATCTAGGAGTGAAACTTAGAAAATTCACAGTAAACTTGAATATAACTGTTATCAGTGTCAAATTATTGGAACAAATTAGCTTGCAAATGAAAATTTAGTAGGCCTTTAGAACCACACAAAAAGATTTTGCAAACCATTTTAAGTATCACAAATCCCCAAAGTGCCATAAAATACCAAAAGGTGTTTACCTTGAGAAATTCAGGTTTTTTTCCTAAGGCAAGAACATATCCAATTAAACTGGCCTTATCATAATAACAAACTTTACCAGACCTTTAAGAACTTACTGAGTAGGAATTCTGCTACATAGAAGACCTTATACAGGTCTGAGCAAATCAAATCTGGCTTCATAATCACTAGAGGTAACATTTGAATTCCTAAGGCCCAACACTCTTAGCACTTGAAAGAAAAGACTAGAAAATGCATATAAAGTTTTAAGTTAACAACACAGGGCATAGAGATCCTGAAATTGAGGTGCAGGGACCTCCAAAGAAACCCAGGTAGAGGCCCAACTAACCACCTCCCCCAATATCCCACGGGGGAGGGGAAGGAACAGCACGGGGTAAAGCAGGGTGCAGGGGGAACAACACAGGGTAAAAAGTCTGCTCAAGCAGAGCAAAGTGCCTTTTCTCTAAGTTTTGAGGAGCAGATTTCTTACTAAGCTTCTTTTGTTTAGAAATCTCCTTCACAAATCAGTTTTCTAGATGATTTTGAGGTCAGGCTGTGTTACAATGGAACACTAGGCACCTTTCCTTAAGGTCTCCTCCCTGAATTTCCCTCCTAACAGCCTCTCCCCACTTGTCCCAGTGTCCCAGGACAGAAGGGAGAAAACAAATGTGACCGACCCAGCACAAGGGCATCCCCTTACATGAGGGTCCACGGTCCTACTGACCACCCAGAAGTCAGTGGAGTTTCAGACGCTGCTGGCAGTGTCTGGGCACTCCAGGGGTCTCACTGCTAGGAAGACAGTAGAAGCAGAAAGGTCTGGGGAAGAGAACAAAGAAAAGGGTGCTTACCTGTTATCCCAGTGGTGAGGAGAAGATCATCAGAGTCCAATTAATATTTGGACTCCTGGGTTTTGGCGCCAAAATATTGGAGTTCAGGATTGGGAGAGCTGGCTCAAATTTTTGAAAGAATTCAATCAGGCCTTCTCTTTAGCCAAAGAGAGCTTTATTAAGGCAAAAGCATGCAGGCCTGAGACTTAGCAAGGAGCTAAACAAAGGCCATGATATAGGACAAGTGATGTGGGATAGGTTTTGGGAGGATTTCTAATGAGAAATCCTTTCTAGGTTCGCATTTGAAAAGAATTACAGGCTCAGCTGTCTTTTGGTAGATTTACAAAAGTTTATCGATTCACAGGACCAAAAGGGGTAGGGTGAGGAAACCTGGCTAGGAAAAGCTGGCAAGGGGCAAGGGGGGAGTCAGAGAAAGTCTGGAAGTGTGATGCTCTGCAGCAGGCAGACGGCCTACTAGAATGCCTACTTGACCAGACAGAAAAGGCCAGAGAAAGCCATCTACTAGATAGGGCCATCTGTGGAAGTTCTAAGGACCCCAGGGGCATTTTTAAAGATACAAAGCTGTCAATCATAAGTTCATTAAGCTAATGAGGTGTACAAAGGTGGAGTTAGGGAGGAACCCAGGAGGAGCTAGGGCGTGACTAATGCTTAAAGGGACATGCACCCTTGACATCAACTGCGCATGTGTTTTACCCATAATACACTGGGACAAACAGCAGGAGGGAAGGGGCAGGGGGGTATGGTTTGAGCCCTGAACCGTCATAAGATTGACCAGTGGTCAGATTTGAGGTCAAGTTAAATGAGATGCACCCATCCTGATTTCCTGATTTGCAAGTAGATGGGTTTGGTTTGCTAGGACAAAAGGAGGTAGTACCTTGAATGAAGAGTTAATGGTTTGAGAGGAAATCCCTCTAGGCTGGGGCAGGGAAAGACAAGTACAGCTGGGGGAAGGGGAGAAACAGTTAAGAAATGTGGCTTTTACAACTTAACACAAAACTGAATTAAAGTTACCCCAAAATATACTACATAGGCCACCCGACACCTCTTCACAAGGACCAGACTTATATAGCCAGAAAGCTATATGGCCTATAGTGTGGTGATGTAAGTTTTTTAGGGTTTCTAAAGGGGGTTAGGGATTTGGGTACAAGATAAATCTTGCAATATAAGGACACAGGATGAAGACTATGAATGATACAAGATAAAGGGGGCAAGAGAATCTTTATGACAGAATGGGAGGAGACAAGGAATTTTAGGATAAGGGAAAAGTTTTGTGGTTTTGTGGTATTTCAAGATAAGGGTAAACTTTAGAATGCCAACCTTTAGGGCACCTCTGTATTTTAGGGTGCCTCTAGAGGATAAACCAGTGAAAGGGCAACTCAACTTTTAGGACACCTTTGTATCCACATCACCCAGATGCTGCCAGTGGCATATGAAGCTCTACTGACTTGTGAGTGGACAGTCCAAGTGTGGACCCTCATATAAGGGGATCCCTTGAGCTGGGTCAGTCACATTTCTTTCTCCCCTCTGTCCTGGGACACTGGGATGAGCAGCAAAAGGTTCCTAGGAGACTGCTAGGAGGGAAATTCAGGAAGAAGATCTTAAGGAAAAGCACCTAGTGTTCCATTATAACATGGCTATCTTCTCTTCACCTCTGGTTTCCCCTTTGTCTTAGAGGTTTAGTTAATAGCTCCTTTTTCTTGCTTTTTTCTGGTTTTAAAATTCTTCTCCCCTCTCGGTTTGTCAAATAGATTCCCCTTCCCACTACCAAAACAACCTTGCTCCTTCCCTCTCACTGTTTTAAATCTGTCCCTCTTCTTCCTCACCCATTGCCCTAAAGGGGCAGAGAGCGCAATGGTCTCTTTCCCCTCTTTACTAACCCTCAATTTGACACACATATGTTACACACCCCTCTATTGCCCTACTATACTCCCTTTCATTCACCATCCCATTTTGTAATGGAGTCCCACAGAAATCAGTGATTCACCTAATAGGCAGGGTATTGGCAGCATTTGTTCAAAATGCTTCAGGTGTGCCTCTTCAATGTGACCTCTATCAATATCACACCTTCACCCCTGTCTCTTCCTGTACATTTATAAAGAAGTCTCTTTTTTTTTGGAGGGGGGAAGATAGGGCAATTGGGGTTAAGTGACTTGCCCGAGGTCACATGGCTAGTTTTATTTTTGTGTGTCAAGTGTCTGAGGCTGGATTTGAACTCAGGTCCTCCTGACTGGCTGGTGCTCTCTTCACTGCACCACCAAGCTGCCCCAGAAGTCTCTTGCTGGTCTCTCTGGTATCACTCTATTGCTCTCCTTGGCTGCTGCATTTATTAACCCTTCCTGCATTTCTGATGTCTACTGTTTCAGACACATATCATCTCTTCAGCTCTGGTTTGTTTCTGTAAGATATGATTGAATTTTGTTTCCACAGAAAATTATATAAAAACAGAAATTATTTGAAGCCATACTGATAGCTAATGTCTGAGACAAAAACTGCTTGTATAGAGGAAAGGGGGAGGCTGGCAAATCAGCATACCTAAGAAGGCCTCTTCCTGTACATCAAAAGAGACTGCCAGGCCAGGCATCATTCACAAAGACTAGGGTCTCTTAACCCAGACTAAGGCTTTTGTAAAATTTATTAGCAATTGGGAGAAACCTTTTCTCATGCTATCTGACACAGACAATTGAGGAAGAACCTAAAAATATTCAATATTCTGCTTGGCATTTCCTTGTAAGAGAGGAGGGAACTGAAATGTGAGAATGAGAGGGTGTGATCAAAAGGTGGGATTTGATGAACCCCAAAATGTTAACCAATGGAATTGAAGGCACGAAATTCAAATTTGAATGGATTATAAAAAGGACTATGTAATGAGCTTAAATGTGTGTCTTTTCAGTAGGAGTAAAAGGTCAAATCACCCATCTGAAATGATGTGAAATAAAAATCTTTTTTTCTAATTATTTTTTCCAAATTCACTCATGACCACGTAAAATTCTTGGGTATTTCTGACATTTTCAAGAATGTTTTAAATAACTCATTGCTTGTCTTTCATTGTGGAAGAGGACCATGCCATCAGGGAAGTGATGGCATGGCATGCACGTGAGTTGAATTTAAGTGAGGGGGGGCTGTGCAAAGTCACCATCCTCATTCTGTCCTCCAGAACCATCTTGGTCCTGTGGCCAGATATAGATCAGGATAACTAGAAATGGCCCTGCATGCAGTGGGAGACCATGGCCTGTTTAAGCTAAGGTCTTTAACAGGTCTCAGTTTGACTGAGACAATTCAGCGATTAGGCTTGGTCAGAAATGAGGCAGAGAATGGCCTCTATTACCTAGTTTTAAAAGAATTCAATCTGAGAGGGGAAGACTCTCAGGGTTTCTGACCAAAACAGAAACAATTGCTGTTTTCATTCTCTCTGAGTCGACTGGGCCCCAACCAAGGACCAGGTGGGGCTTGCCCTGGGACCAACTGTTTGCCAGTCAAAGAGAATATAACACAATTATAAAGATCAAACATGGTTCAAATGAAGAGCACCCCAATCTGCCTCTGTAGAGATGGGAAGTCTATCGGTATTATACATTGTACATGTTTTCAGACTTTTTCAATGTATTTCTCTTGTAAATTAATTATTAATTGATTTTTAGTTTTCAACAGTCTTTCCACAAAATTTTGAGTAACAGTTTTTTTTCCCATCTTTCCCTTACCCCCACCCCAAAATAGCAAGCCTACTGAATACCCCTTCCCCCAATCCGTTTTCTCTTATATCCTACATCACACTCCCTCCCCAACTTTCTAGTAGAGCAAGATAGATTTCTATACCCCAGTACCTGTATATCTTAATTTCAATGTATTTCTCAATTGTACTAAATTATTTTCTCTCGCCAAGAAAATCCTACTGGAAATAGGGATGGCTATCTGAGAATGGAAAGGTAACATACAGAAAATAACAATGAAAACTTTATTTTTAAAGAAAGAAATTATACCTCTCATAGCTAAAAAAAACCAAACTGAAAAACAGATTGAAGGGTGAAAATTTAAGAATCATTGGACAGCCTGAAAACTAAGACCAAAAAAAAAGATCTTAGGTATTTATATTTCAAGAAATCAAATAAGAAAATTGTCCAGTTCTCTTAGAACCAGAAAGCAAAGGAAATAGAATCTACAGGTCACCTCCTGAAAGAAATCCCAAAATGACAATTACCAGGAATATTACAAAAATTGAATGTGTTTGGGATGAAAAATAACCTTCATCCTTAATTTAGTGAAAAAATAAACACAGAGATATCTTGGGATAAGAACAGGACTTTATTCTCTTCCCCAGGAGAAGAGGGTGGTCTTCTCCATGACCCATCATGGAAAAGAGGTGTGTTACAAAAGACAGTGCAAGAATTTATACCCTAATTCCTTCAAGCCCCCTTCCTGACTGCCTCCTCTCTCATTGGTTGAGAGGCAGACTTCACCAAATTCTTCCCCAAATGGGACAGCAAGAAAAGAGGGAGGAGGGGCCCACCAAAGTGGGAAAGTAGACAAAGAAAATGAAAGTGATTGACAGCAGTAATGGAGGAGGAAGGAAAGGGAAATTAACAATCCCAAATTGAGAAGTTTTCACTCATCCCATACAAATGGAACAAAGAACTTACATGTCAAAGAGAAAATATTGTAACAATCCTGAAGAAAAAAAAAAGATTATTTACGTGCCAAAGAGGCAGGGATACAAATGATTTTCAGCCGTTACCCTAAAAGAGCTCAGAGGTAGGAATCTGATATTCTAAAAAGCAGAGAATAGAGGCTTCCAAACAGCCACAGAGTAGAATCTCATGAAGGGAAAATGGACTCTTATTGAAATGGCGGACCTCCAAACATGCCTGCTGAAAAGCCAAGAGCTGTGCAGAAACCTCAAAGTGTAAACACAGAACTCAAGAGTGATAGAAAAAGGTAAACCTGAACGAAAAATCGTAAAAGAAACAAAGCTAAACTGCCTATATTCGGAACCCTCGCTGAACCACCTAACCAGGGGTGACAGAGGACGTCTGCCTAGACACGATGCCTGGAGACTTTATTTTACCTTAATGATCTTCCAAAAAGAATAGCACTTTACCCTCACTGGAACTGCTCAAGGAAGGGAAGAACACACACACACACACACACACACACACATGCATACATACATGCACGCACGCACACATGCATACACATGCATATGCACACACACATACACACACACACACACACACACACATGCACACCAGTCTCAGGGGATGAGATGCCAAGTAGGAATGGTTCAGTGTTCAGATGGAAACCATATAAGGCAGCTAAGTGGCACAGTCGATAGAGCATCTGTCCTGGAGTCAGGAAGACTCCACTTTCTGAGTTCAAATCCTGCCTTACTCAGCCTCACGGTGTGATCCTGGCAAGTCACTTAGCCCTGTTTGCCTCAGTTTCCTCATCTGTAAAATGAGCTGGAGGAGGAAATGGCAAAGCACTCCAGTATCTCTGCCAAGAAAACCCCAAATGAGGTCAAGAAGAGTCGGACACAAGTGAAATGACTTAACAACAAAAACAATAATGAATAACGGATTGCTTGTGCCCTTTCTCTTTATAAACCATCTCCTGTGAATTTCTGGTTCTCAAGTACTATTCTGAGCTCACGTCGTGGTCAGAAGAAGCAAATACAAGGATACTCTCAAAGCATCTCTGGAGAATTTTGGAATTTATTGTGTGACATGGGAGACCCTGGGACAGACCACCCAGCATGGTGTGCCTGCATTGGGGAAGGTGCTGCGTTCTGCGAGGAAAGCAGAATTGAAGTAGCTCAAAAGGAATACAAGATGCACAAATTTAGAGAATCCAGCCAAATGTTCACATGGACTATTTGTGCCTGATCCATGGTAGAGCATTCTGAGCTCATCTTGGTCCCATCAGCCACAGTTGGACACACTGAGGCTTGGCTCTAGCATAGTGAGGTCATCTTGGTTCTCTTTGAGAACAAAGGCAACAAACAATCAGCTTTCTGTGATGAAACAGCTCCTTTCTAGATCATCTGGCTTTGCTGACATGTGGAGGGTAGGGGGACTGTTCTACTCTTTATTTTTATTTTAAAATTCAATCAGATTAATAAGATTTCAGGATATATGCATATATGTGTGTATGTATGTATATGAGTGTGTACTTGTATATGAATATGCGTGTCTACTTACACATGTAAACCCACACAAAAACATAGATAAAACCATTGTTTCAAATGACTATTTGTAATGTCAATGGGATTTAAGATCTTCCTGGCCCATTAATAGGCCTCACCTGGAGCCCATTAAGGGAAGCTTGTTTGGGGGAGGCTTGCTTGTAGGAAGGCTTTCACACCTTTTGCTAATTTCTAATTAGGCACTGAGTCACTAGGGTTGTGATGCCTTCTGACTGGGAGAAGTGTATATATACTCTAACGTGTACATATACTCTGAGTTCATATTTTGCTTTGGGGGTACATTTATGAGAAGGATCTTAGGATTCCTTGGTCGAGATTCTGAGTGACTGTATGTTCAGAGCTTCCCCAACCAGGTATGTATGTGAAGTGTATAGCAAAATTGCTTTGACTGAGGCAGTCAGAGCCCTTTCTGTTGGTCTTTATTTCTCTGTATTTTCTCTGAAGTTTGGGGTGCTTTTTCCCTTGAACTAGTGAATGTGATTAAAAAAAAAAGATTACTGACCCCTTAAAAAGCTATCTTTCCTAATAAAGAAGATCTAAGAACCTATGCTAGCAGCCATCCTGGGTATGCCAGTATGGTTGCCAGTACCCTATGAAAGCCAGATAAGAGCTCAGATATTTTTTTCTGTAATTTTACATCCCAGAGAAGTAGCCAAAAAGCCTTTCCTTGATTGCCTCCAGGGGGAGGAACCCACTACCTCCCCAGGCAACTCAGTCAACATTTGATAATTGATTGAGCCAGCCCTCCACTCTTCTGAATGGGCTTCTCATCCCAGAGTGTTGGCATGGGAGATGCCTTTGTGGTCAGTGGGCAGGATGGAGTTTGAAGCCAAGCTCTTTCTTTCAAGGTCACCTGTGACCTTGGGCAAATAACTGTTCTCTGTGGGTCTGTTCACTGATCTCTAAAGCAAGCGTAATTCAACTAATATACCGAAGTTCTCCCTCAAGTCTCTCTATCTTTGACCCATTTAAGGGTGAGGGTGATTAGGAAGGGAGTAGGGAGATTAAGCCCTTGTATAACCTAATAAGCCTTTGTTCCTATAAAGTTTATTCACTGAACTGGGTTTTTGAGGAAAGTGTATGTCCTGGTCATGGTCTAGGGAGAACATGAATGACAAGTGGGCTCTTTGTACCTGCAAATGCCACCTTGAATGGAGAATCATTTATCTTGTAATATGTAGCAACCCTTTGATGTTCCAGTGTTCCATGCAGAATATTATAAATGCCTCTCTCACCTGCTTCACTAGAGGATATCTTGATAACTTCTGAGCTACTTCTTTACTCTCCCATGGCCTGTTTTCAAGTAGGCCAATTTCTTCTAGGCATAACATTTCTATGAAAAGTTAGAGAAGACTTCATTTGCACAAACAGAAATTATATTCCCTACTGACATAATCACAGGATTAAGAGGGAGAAAGGCCAGAGGCTTTTTTTTTTAATGAAAATATTCAGAGGAGGAACAGCAAGTTCAGAAAGGGGGTAGGGGTGTACCCCAAGTCAAAGAGATAAGAAGGAGCAGAGCCTGGATTTTAAGTCACATCCATTGGTGTCAATCTTGCAAAACCTGGCAAAAGCCCTTGAGGTTACAATTCCTAAATGAGAAATTAAAAGAAACTCAATCTGACGTCCATGCTTCAACCTAAGAGCTCTCAAAGGAACTGGGTCCTTTGCATTTAACAAAGGAGCTTTGGGTATGAGTAGCAGATGCCTCAGATGCCAGGGTACAGAATTCATCCGTAAAGTAATAAGCCATGTCAGAGTCCAAGGGTGACTTGTGCTCCCTACCCATGCCTCCTATGATGTGGGGAGAAATTAAGTGAGAATTTCAATGATATTTTTGTAGCTACACAAACAAGCTGATCCAAATCTGTAACTGCCCAGTCCCAGACTTGCTTAATGGGAGCGAATTCCCCTAACAATGTGGATAAGCCTCTCCCTGGACAATAGTTTCAATGCATGTTTTCTATCTTTGCAAGGAGCTCATGCAACCCTGTGTCTCTGGGTTGGCACAGACTGCCTCACACTCATCTCTAACAAGGATTCCTCCTGTCAGACCACTAGAAACTACCAATCTTTCTGCCTTCCATATTTCTAATCAAACTTTTACCAATTCCTAGATATCACAAAGTTTAGTCTTAAGCAGTTTGCACAACTTTCTGACTAGTTTTAATTCTAGATGATAATAGATTTCCCAGTAAGCTAACGCAAAAGAGCTCATGTCTTTTACTGACTGCTTGCTCTGATCATAGAAATTTTGCTATAAAAGGAAAGAATCAGGGACACATGGCATTCCAAATTACGTCAGAATAAAACGTTCTTGACTGTTTAAATTCAGATAGAGTCACCATCCTCCAACCATGCAGTATCTGTTTCACCTCATAGCTAGACTCAGGAAATTCAGGAGGGGAACATCCCTTTTCAAAGGAGCATCATGGGTAAATTGAGTCAGAAAGAGTCCTATCCCAGACTGAGGCCGAGATTTCCCCCTCAACTTTTCCCAAATGCAGACTTCCCCCTGTTAACAGTACAGGATCACATTTCCTCTGAGTAGCTTGTGGTATTTCTCTCAGATACTGATTTAATGCAGACAACTATATCCAAATTCAAACTCAAAATAAAATTAATCATGGTCCCCAGTACCTTTTACCTTAAACAGCAAATTTCACCAATCACAGCTTAGAGCCAGTTTTTTAAAATTCTTATTTGCTCAATAAGAATTCTATAAAACACATTTCCAATTCACCTTGTACAGAGAATCATTCATTTCATCATTGATAATGTGGCAAATATAACTTTAAATCACCATATATTTCCATAACAGCCAAAATTTGAAATGAAATATCAGCAGTATTATTATTACTTGTTTGTAACCCCAATATAACAGCTTCAAATTATCAAATTTTATAACATAAAAATCTAATTCACATGCAACAAAATCCAGATTAAAAATTGCTGTAACACCATTCCTACTTCAAAATGTTTTTTTTTTAAATTTCACTAGCTAAGCAGACTTTTAGAAACACAACAATATAATTTTAGAAATATGGCAACAACATAACAATTAATTTCAAATGACATATGACATATAAAATAATTGATCTTATCACCCCTGTCATTCAAAAAACCACTTCAAAGTTAGAGAGATAATAATGTTGTATCCAACACATGCCAGACATTATATTAAACAGTTTATAATCATTACACCATTTTAATCAATTTCCAACTCCTTAATGATTAATTCTCAGAATCTACTAAGATATTTTTTAGCTGTATCTACCATTTCATTGTAATTCCAGGTTGGCCAGACCAGAAATCACAAGGAAAAAGCAGCCTTTAGAAATTTTTTTTTTCTGCCAGTTAGAGTGAACAAGATAACAAACTCCTTCACAGATCGCACAACACGGACTCAGAGACACTAACAGACAACTGACAAAATACAAATATGAAGTCCACATTTAACTACCAAAAAGGAAAAGGTAAATTAGAGGCTTGTTATCAACCTTTTGCTTGGAGCACCTCCACAGTTAGTATCCTGGCTTGTCTGTCTGTTTCAGGTCCAGGGCTTTGAGGGAAGGGGAAGGGAGGAGGCTATGACAGCTATACTCAGGACTAGGGGAGGGGGTAAGGGGAAGGCAGGGGACAGGAAGTATCCTCCCTAGGATCAGAGCCTTTAAGAGAAAAAAGACAGGAAACAAGGAATCTGGGCTATCTTTAGTTAACTGAGCGCTAGTGCTGGCAATTTTCCTAAGATCAGTCTCCAGAGGGGATCTAATTAATACAGAGAGATCCCAGGTCACCAGAGAAGATCTAGATAATAGAGATCTCAGATCACCAGAGGGGATCTAGATAATACAGAGAGATCCCAGAATTTCTTTCCAAAGTGGATCTAGTTAATACAGAGCCCTTTAACACGAATTGATCCCTGATCCCTGAGCTAGCTTTAAGGGAATTTAGGACTTCAACCAAACCTGTGGGAGTTAGTTTGTTTTGGAAGCTGGGGATTGGGAACTTACATGACTTCATAATTTTGATGAAGTGAGGTGCTGTCCAGTATCCCATCCAAGAGATCCAATCCGAAGTCACTGGCACCATTAACTGTCGACCACTAGAAAAGTTTCGGTTAAAGAGACAAACAGATAGTAATATAAAAATTACATTATTTATTCCTCATTATTCCCTTTAGGATAGCATTACTTGCACAAGGAGTGCAGGACTAAAGTTCTGACTGATGAACAGAGAAATCATAAGACTCTTTATACATTTCAGAACCATCCCAATTCAGGATGACCATGTCACAAAACTTTATGACTCCATTTTTTACCATCTATATGTGTTACAGAGTTCCTTGGTTGTAAATGCAAATTGACAACGACCAGAACAGGGTCTATTTACATTTTACAGTCTCAGGATGTCTGTTTTGCTCTCATGTGGAGTAAGTTCCAAGATAAGGGGAATCTCGCCTCTGGTCTTTGAAGCTGCAGACCCAGGAAAGGCATTTTTAGATCAATCAGAGCAGTTTGTTTGATTAAATCAGACTCTGGCTAAAATATGATATTAAATGATTATCACTCCCCATTATAGCAGTTAGGCTATTTTCTATACACAAGTTCCTGCTGAAGACCAGACACACTGACTGTGTATAGGGGCAATGTTCAAAGAGGGTGTTTGAGAAATCTAGTTCAACAGAATTGTTAGGATCTTCCTACTGTGGATAAGGTCATATGAGGTGGAATGCCATATGAGCTCTCAGAGCCTTTAAACAAATAAGGCCATAGGTGCCCAGGAAAGAAATTATCCCCTAGCACTGATGGTTTTGGAGCACCGCATTGCCCTAGGTTATCTTCTAGCTAGGGAAGGAGGCATCTGTGCCACACACAACATGTCATATTGTTTTGGGGTGAAGAGTGGCAGCATCCATTGAGAAGATTGAGGAACAGCTCAACTGGTTCAAGCTGAAGCAGAAAGAATCAAGGAATTTGGTCTCGTGGTCCAGGTCAGGCTCTTGGCAAGGGTAACCCCCAATCCTCATCTTAGTCGTCATACCATACTAAGGAAGTCTAATACATCCTGAGATGTTCCCAAGGGAAAGATGTATCCTCATCTATCTTATATCCTCTTGGTTGAGGTGAATCTCCTCTGAAGGCAAAACTTATGCTGAGGCAGTCAGGGACAGAGGGATTGGGGGTGTATTGAGTAGTCAGAGATGCTTATGGCCCAACTCCTCACCAACCATCTGACAACTGTCATGTCAGGCCCTTTGTATGGAAACCCAAGCCCCTAGTGGCTCTGTGCCTTCAAACAGATCCCTAGACCCATTGCTTATCTGGACTACTATCTTGCATTCTGCCCCATGGCATGGCTGGGTAGTAGAATCTGACATGACACTCTATCCCTGACTAAATTACTGTGCATCTGTCCATACTCTCCTAAGTACTTAGTTCTGAGTATCAATAAACAATTTTGACCTATCTTACTGTTGTTTTGTGCCACTCACTTGAATCAGCGGTAACCTCCACAATATATTTTACATCTAGCCCCTCCACATAACTTCCTAGCTGGAATATTTCAATAGCTTCTTCAATGGTCTTCATGACCTAAATCAATCTCTACTCTAATCCATCCTCCACTCAGCTGCCTAAAAGATTCCAAAAGTATAAATCTGGCAATATCAGCCCCTCATTTTATGGATTCCAGGGGCTGTCTAGTATGTCTGGGATAAAAAACAAACTCCTCTGTTTCCCATTTAATTGCCACTCATAACCTGGATACCTCCTACCTTTGATACTTTATGATGTGATTTCATTTCCTTTATGATCAATACAGATGAATTTGTGATACTTCATTCCTTAACTTTATAAAAGCTGTCCCTTTTTAGTTGCCATTTGAGCAAAATTCCAAAGTCTTCAACAACAATAGCATAGAGAGACGGAGAAATTCCACTTAAAGTTACTGAAGACGTTGTAAAATATTTGGGAGTCTGCCTGGGAAAACCAACCCAGGGACTATATGAGCTAATATTAAAAAAAATGACAATTCTACTCAAATTAATTTAATGAATCAGTGACATAGCAATCAAACTACCAACACATTATTTTATAGAGCTAGGAAAAAATAACAAAATTCATCTGGAAGAGCAAAAGATCTAGAATATCAAGGGAATGAATGTGAGGAAAGGTTGCCTAGCCATACCAGATCTAAAATTTATAAAGCAGGAAACATCAAAACTCCTTGGTATTGGCTAAGAAATAGAGTAGTGGATCAGTGGAATAGGTTAGGTACACAAGACACAATAGTCAATGACCATATTCTACTGTTTGATAAACCCAAAGACTCCAGCTTCTGGGATAAGAACTCACTATTTGACAAAAACTTGTGGGAAAACTTGAAAATAGGATGGCAGAAACTGGGCATAGACCAATATCTTACCCCATTTACCAAAATAAATTCAAAATGGGTACATGATTTACATATGAAGGCTGATAGTATAAGCAAACTGGGAGAGCAAGAAATAGTTTACTTGTCAGATTTATGGAGAACAGAAGAATTTATGACCAAACAAGAGATAGAGAACATTATGAAATGCAAAATGGATAATTTTGACTACATTAAATTGGAAAGTTTTTGTCCAAACAAATCCAATGCAACCAAGATTAGGAGGGAAGCAGAAAACTGGGAAAGAATTTTTACAACCAGTGCCTCATTTCTAAAATAGAGAACTGAGTCAAATTTACAAGAATGCAAGTTATTCCCCAATTAATAAATAATCAAAGAATGTGAACAGGCAGTTTTCAGAAGAAGAAATTAAAGCTATCTATAGTCATATGAAAAAAATATTCTAAATCACTATCAATTAGAGAAATGCAAATCAAAACAGCTCTTAGCTACCACAATACACCTGTCAGATTGGAATATGCAATAGGAAAATGATAAATGCTGGGGAAGATGTGGGAAAATTGTAACAACAATTCATTGTTCGTGGAGATGTGAACTGATCCTACCATTTTGGAGAGCAATGTGGAACTATGCCCAAAAGGCTATAAAAATATGTATACCCTTTGACCCTGCAATACCACTTCTAGGGCTGTATCCCAAAGAGATCATATAAATGGGAAAAGGACCCACATATACAAAAATATATATAGCAGTTCTTTTTTTGGTGGCAAAGAATTGGATATTAAGGGGATGCCCATCAATTGGGGAATGGCTAAAGAAGTTGTGGTATACGAATATAATGTGATATTATTGTGCTACAAGAAATGGTGAGCAAGCAGACTTCAGAAAAACCTGGAAAGATTTATATGAACTGATTTTGAGCAAGGGAAGCAGAACTAGGAGAACATTATACATAATTGCGGCCACATTGTGTGATGACTAACTTTGATGGAATTGGCTCTTCTCAGCAATGCAAGGCTCTAAAACAACTCCAAAAAAACTCATGATGGTAAGTGTCATTCACATCTAGAGAAAGAATTATGAAGTGCGAATGCTGATTAAAGCATACTGTTTGCTCTCTCTCTTTGTTTTATTCTATTTTGTTTCTTCTTCCTTTCGTTTCTTTCCATTGGTTATAATTCTTCTTTACAGCATGACTAATGTGAACATATGTTTAATATGAATGTACATGTAGAGCCTATATCAGATTTCATGGCATATTGGGGAAGGAGGAAGACGAGGAGTGGGAGAAAAATTAAAACTCAAAAACTTGTGGAACTATTTGTAAACTTCCTTTGTGGTACCTATAGAATTGTTTTAAAAAAATTGTAGTCTTTTGTCTTGTGCCAGTTTGTGTCTGAAAATCATATTGCAGTTTGCTTTAAAAAAAAGTAAGACCAGACAAGGAGGAAGAAGAGAAGTATAGACAAAGGGACCAAAATTTCATGTCCAACACTTTGAGTATGCTGGCCCCTGTCCAACTCCTACAATGACACTTGGAAACTTTCAAAATCCTGCTTTCCTTGGGTATTAGCCCATGTTCAGTCCCAGTTAAGAGGGAGTAAAACAGACCAAAATGAAGTCATGAATTCAGGGAGTCAGTAATGGATTTCTTCAGACCAAATCATCACCATTAAAATTGCCTCCTAAATGTTCAGTCATAGCAAAGTCATCTGATCCAGGAGTAAACTGAATAGTACATGTTAACTGAGGGAAGTATTAATGTTGCACACCCAGAAGAGCAAAACTTGGAGTAAATAAATTTTAAAAATGGCTCAGCTTGACCTTCCTTTCATTCAGTGTCTACAAGGAAATTCTAAGTTTTGCTAACCAGAAAAATTCTAAATTGGAGGAGACACCACTCTAGTTCTTTAAAACTTGAAGAGAAGACTCTGAGCAAGTGAGAAATGGCTGGCTGCCATTTGGAATTAGATGTACTAAAGGCTACTCCAAATAAGCTATGAATGGCATCATGTCACCTTCTTTGAAATTCCCTTTCAAAATATGCAATTAAGGAATGATGATCCAAGTTCATGATTCTTTTATAGGTTAATGTTTAGATACCTGTGGGAAAAAAAATAAAATGAGAGAGAGAGAGAGTATTAAGAAGAGAGTGAGAAGAAAGGGAGTAGAGGTACCAAATGTAGATGGCCTTCTTAAGGACTTTAGTAACAAAAAGGAGGAGAGATATGGGATAAAAGCTAGTTTGGGAAGGAAGGAAGAAAGGAAGGAAGGAAGGAAAAGAAGAGAAAATACAATAAAATGACTAGTCTGAGTTATGAAAGAAATCTGTTAAATATCAGAAGTTTGGTGAAGACTTTACCACTGTTAAATGAGGTGTGCATGTGAATATTTGCTTAGGTTCCCAGTACTAGCGAGGAAAAGTTAAGCCTGGAGTACACCAAATCTGAAAGTAAGTCAAAAGGAGTAGCTTTGGTCTTTGTAGTAACTGGTAGAGCTGGGATTCATACTTGCGCTTTCTGAGTCCAAATGCCAATGTACCACATCCTCCCATTCTGAACAAAGCCTCTCTCCTCTAAGCCCTTGCCCACTTTCTCAAATGTCCACTGCCTCAATTCCCTCTTCATTCATCCATTCTTTTAAGCAACACAAGGGGGCCACAAGATTGTAGTCGTAGAGTTAGTATTCAAAGGAACCTCAGAGGTCTTCTAGTCTAACCCTCTCATTTTATAGAAGTTAAAAAAAAAAAAAACAACCTGAAGCCCAGAGAGGTGAGGTAAGTTGTCTGAGATCACACAGCTTATAAGTATTTAAGGCAAGATTCAAACCCAGGTCTTCTTGTCTCAAGATTCAGCACCATATTCACTAGATCCTATCCTATATTCTCTCTCACTGGACTATTTTCATGTCTCTAGAAATGTAAGGGATTTGAAAATATTAAAGGAAAAATAGTTTCTCCAAATCAAAGTTCGATCCAGTGAGCTTTCAGTGTACATGTACTGGCCTAAAGTGAAGACTTTGGTTTCCTGTCTACATAATACTATACTCTGAATGTGTGAATTCTTTCACTCAGTTTTGTCTTTTATTGAAATGAGAGTTTTTTAAAGGATTTAGATAACTGCTCTGTTTATGAGAGATGTGGCTGGACAGAAAAATCATCACTCCAGCACCAAAGATAATGGAAAGCTCCTGTCTGTTGTATATCACATGAGTAACTTCATCCAATAATACTCTCCTAGGTATCAGAGGGACGCTGAGGTAACATGGTGGCAGCACCACCCTTTGCTCTTTGGGAAAATGCAAGCCATATGAAGTCTTTCTCACATAGCCCTCCCCACCTATTGACTGCCAGAGAGCAAAATGCATCACTGTAAAAGGGCCAAAGGACAGATGCTCTAAAGTAGTGCTTCTTAAACTGTGAGTTGTGACCAAAAAATTTGGCAAGAGTAAAAGGTTTCTGAAGTCACAAGGACCAAAAATTAATTAAAAATCAAAGGTGGAATAAACCCAAGGTGTTTCTGACAGCCCTAGTTGGGGTTGCATCTGCCTATTTCGCTGCAGCCTTGATTCTCAGAAGGAAGGACACGCACTTCCAACCGCGCGTGCCCTCAGGCCATGAAACCTCAACAAAGCTGCTGAAAAGGGGTCAGAAGTGGAAAACGTTTAAGAAGCTCTGCTCTAAAAAGCCTATGTCTGGATGATCACTTCCAAGAAAAATTCATTCTTCTGAAAACCCCTTTACTGGGAAGACAGAATAAGAAAGCATTTGAGACAAGGATGCCTTTACTTGTCAGTTTCTGGGTCTCAAAACCCTATGAAAATATTGAGTTAATCTGCAAAACTGATTTTAAAAAAAGTTGATGGGAAAGAAATTAATTTCTAGTATGAATTCCAAGGGCTGTCACAAAACAGTTGCTCAGAGACTTCTGACTGACTGGTCCTGCCCTCAGGAAACCTCCTACTGGCTAATATAGGGGTGGCAGGGCAAGCATTTGCATGTATGTGAGAGTTAGGAAGAAAAAAAAAATCATTTTTTCACAAAAATTGTATATATAATGTGTGGGCATTTCCAGATTGTTTAATATGGAGGCTCTTTATATCCCCTAAGATATGAATGGGGGTAGCCCCCTTTCATTGGCTTCCTAACTGTCACTGGCTATCTCATTCAAATGTTCAGCCTGAGACAGTCCAGTCTTTGGGCTCATGCTCTTTTTTGCTCAGTCTCACAGTTCGGTCACACCACGGGCACTACAAACTGGACTGGGAAGCCATATACCCTCTACTAGAGGGGCCTAGCAGTATTTGCTTCTGCTCTGTTCCATTACTCTTTCTCAGATTGAGGTGCTAGTGATCTTCACAGGCCTGGGAGTTAGAGCCATGGGAACATTGCAGCCAGGATTCCAGGTGGGAGGTTGAAGTCAACTAACCAGGCAGGGAAGCCAAGGGAAGCCAGGCTGCCTGGGAATGATGGACATTTTGGCCTTGGACCTTGGTTTTTGCTCTAAAGGAAGTGAATGAAGCTGTGAACATAACCCCTTCCATTCCCCAAGAAATGCGGTGCTATGGGGTGAGGGAGCTGGATTATGCTACATATCTTGGGGAGTAAATTTCTACATTTTGGACTATATTTTTTTTAAACTAAATATCCCTAATCTGAGTGTTAGTAGCTAAATGGAACTGGTGTGCAGAGGACTGCACCTACACGTGGGAGAATACTGTGGGCTGGGGTTGAAGCCAATGGCAAGGAACCCAGATAACTTCAAATTTCTTAAGGGTAACAGAGAATCCTGGGGTAGGGGTGAAATGTGTATTACTTGGCATTGGGGCAATGGGGATCAGGGCAGTCAGTGTTACATATGCCTGGAGGAGTTGGGACAAGTGAGAAAGACCTTCTAATGAGGAAGTGTTGAGCAGATAAATAAATTTTAAAAATAAAATCAGTAACATTTGAATGAGATATTATTCATTTATTAAATTTTAAGTCCATTCCTATTAGAACAAGCATCCATAACATGTTCATCATAATGCTAGGCTCTGCAGAGGAGGGAGAAGGAGAATGAAAAAGAAAGATGGAGATTAAGGGGCACTGCCCTCTCTAGGAAGTGTTGGTTGAACTAGGCTCCTGGAACATCTCATTCTGCGCTTGCTCTGACAGTCAGTCAATAAACACAGACCTGCTATGTGCCTACTAATGTTAGGCAGAGGGGATACGAGGAGCTCACAAACTAACGCTTTCTTCTTCTCTTTCTCATTAATTATGCATATATATATATATATGTATATATATATATATATATATATATACACACACACACACACACACATATATACATATATGCATGTGTGTACATAAACACACACAATTTGTCTACCCCCGTGGAATATAATCTCCTTCAGGACAGAGACTGGTTCACTTTCATTTTTGCATCTCAGCCCTTTGCACAGTTTTTGGCACAAACTAGGTATTTAATGTGATTCATTGCTGCCTGTCAGAAGTGAGGATCCAAAGCTCTCTGATGGACATGATTACAGATTTTCCCCTTGCAATTCTACATATGAATGTAGCACCAAAAAGAATAAATACTTATTAAGGGCCAAGTGTATACCAGGCAATATGTGAAGGAAGCCCTTTCCAAATATTATCTCATTAGAACCTCACAACAATGCTCTGGGGTAGGTGCTCTTCTCTATTGTGCCCAATGCTTTAACCTATTGAGAACTTTTTGGATCCTGACTCTTTCATCGAGTTTTGGGTCATCTGAAAATTTGATAAGGATGACATCCCCTTTATCCAAGACATTAATAAAAAATGTTAAGAAGAAAAGGGCCAAGGACAGATCTTTGGAACTCTTCACTAGAGACCACCTTCCTAGTTGATGTGAACCCCTTTATTCCAATCATTCAGCCAATTCCAGGTCTAATGTCACTGTCACCTGGGCCACATCACCACACTATTTCCACAAAATAAGAACTGAATAATTTATCAAATATTTTGCTGAAATCTATGTAAACTATAGCTAGTAGATTCTCCTGACTGACCACTTGAGTAACTGTTGGAAATGGAAATAAAGTGAGTCTGGCTTGGCCTATTCTTGTTGAGGTCATACTGATTTTTTCTGATCCCTATTTCCTTTCTAGATGTTCACTAGCCATCTCTTTAATATCATGTATTATCTGTGACCACCGTTTTCACACTTAGCATCCCCAGAACAACTGCCCCACATTCAAGACACTCTGCAGGTCCATAGACACCCAAAATGAGAGCTCAGGAGACTCAATTGTCCTCTAGTCAAAGGACATAAATTGTTCAAAGCAAAGGCATTAAATGAAACAGCAGAGTAATATCTGCAATTCAACATTCCCCCATGATATGCCTAGAATGCACTTGCCTACAAACAGACCCCATCATTGGGGGTAGGGTGGGGAATAACTATCCTTAATAATCGCACAAGAGCCCACATAGGACAGTTGTGGAGAGGCAATTCATCCCTCCAATGATGCTTCTGCTGATGGTGTCAAACTGCTCTTACTAGGGCAGACACTTGGCACATGTTCCACTGGACTCTCCACATAGATTCTTCTGGGAGTACCTCTGTTGCTCTTTTCTCTTATCTTGGAGATAATATCTCATATCTCATACCACATAATATCTTCACAGCCATCTGAGCTGGAGCCTACTAGGGTGTGGTGGCCAGTTTGAAGGAGGGGGTGCTTGAACCTCACTCTTATCTAAATTGGTTTGAATAAGGGGAAATATATATATGTGGGGGGTATAAACACTCAAATGGGTAGAGAAATCTGTCTTACTCAACACAGAAGAAGTGGAGGTGATAACAGAAAGGGGGTGAGAGGTGGAGAGGGGCAGATGAAGTCAGCGGTAAGAAGCAAAAGAGACCCTAGAAGAGGGACAAGATAAAAAGAAGGATAAAGAGAAGAAAATAGAATAGAAGAAACACACAATTAGTAATCATAACTGTAAATGTGAATGGAATAAATTCACACATAAAATAGAAGCATAAAATTTCTGGGATGCAACCAAAGCAGTAATTAGGAGAATTTTTCTGTATCTAAACATATCAGTAAAATACAGAAAGAGGAGATCAGTGAATTGGATATGCAATGAAAAGAACAAATAAAAACATGTCCAATTATACATCAAAATAGAAATACTGAAAATTAAATGGGAGATTAATAAAATTGAAAAAAATAAAACCATCAATTCATGAATAAAGCTAAGGGCTGGCTTTATGAACAAACACAATAGATAAACCACCAGTTACTTTGTTTAAAAAAAAAAAAAGAAAGAAACAAGAAAACAAAATGACCAGTCTTGAAAATTAAAAAGGTGAATGCATAACCAATGAAGATGACATTAAGGCAATTATAAGGAGTTAATTTACCCAACTATATACCAGTAAAACTGATAATTTAAGTTAAATGGATGAATATTTACAAAAATATAAACTGCCTATGTTAACAGAAGGGGAAATAAAAGACTTAAGTAACTCTACGTTAAGGGAAAAAGTAGAACAAGTCCATAACTGAGCTCTGTAAGGAAAAAAACCCACAATCTGATGCATTTAAAAGTGAATTCTACCAAACATTTAAAGAAAATTAACCCCAGTGCTCTTCAATCTATTGAAACAAAAAGGCTAAGAGGGAATCCTACCAAATTCCTTTTATGGTACAATATGGTTTTAATACCTGGATAAGAGAGAGCAAAAACAGAGAAAGAAAATTATAGATCAAGTTCTGTAATGAATTTTGATGCAAAAATGTGAAATAAAATAGTAGCAAGGAGATTATAGCAATATAGACCACAAATATCATACACTAGGACCAGGAGGGATTTATATGATGAATGTGGGTCTGATTCGATATTCAGAAAACTAGAAGCATATTTTACCTTATCGATAACAAAAACAGCAAAAATCACATGTTTATATCAACAGATGAAGAAAAAAGCTTTTTACCAAATTCCAACACTATTAAAAAACACTAGAATACATAAGAATCAATAGAGCCTTTCTTAAAATGATAAACAGTATCTAACACCAAAAGAAAGCATTCTACAATGGGGATAAACTTGAAGACTTCCCCATAACATCAAGGGTGAAGTGAGGGTGTCCATTACCATCATGCTTGTTCAGTATTGTATTAGAAATGCATACTAGACCAATTCCATTCCTTTTCCAATGGCAAACAGAGCTTAAGTGACTAGTCCAAGGTCACAAGGTTAGGAATTTTGGAGGCTGAATTTGAACCTCATTTCTTTCTTTAAAAAAACATAGATTGGTAAAAAGGGAATGGCATTAAATTTCTTCATTTTAACACAATATTTGAGAAAAATCTCTCATATCCCATGGAACAAGTTAGAGGAATGTGGGCTAAATGATAGTATAGTGAGGTAGATTCAGAACTGATCGAATGGCCAAACAAAAAGAGTAAACATTGGTGGGGTCAGGTAACCTAGAAGGAGGAGGTCTCTAGTGGAGTGCCTCAGGGATTTTTCTTATCTAATGCTTTTTGAAATTTTTGGCATACAATTGGATCAAGGCACAGATCATAAGTTTATCAAATTTGCCATGAGAGACAATATTGCATGGTGGAATAGAACACTGGACTCAGAGTCAGCAAAACCTGAGTTGAAATTGTACCTTGGACATTGACTAGCTGTGTGACCTTGGGCAAGTCATTAGCCCCCTCTCAACTGCAGTTTGCTCATCTGTGAAATGGGGATAAGAAGAGCAGACCATATCACAGGACTTTGCAGAGGATCAAAGATCAGAGGTTTATGGTATTTCTCAAAACTTAGAGTACTCTATAAAAGCTAGGTATGGTGATGATGATGGTGGTGGTGGTGGTGATGGTGATGGTGGTGGTGGTGATGATCCAATAACATGAAACTGGGAAGGAGCATAGACACATTGAATATCAAAACATAGAGTCAAATGTAGTGAGATATAATTTAATAGCTTTATGTGTAAAGTATTTTACTTTTTTTTTTTTTAATCAAGGGTAGGAGCAAAGGAAGCACAACCAAGAAGACAGAATTTGAGTTGAATCTTAAAGGAAGCTGGGGAATCTAAGAGGCTAAAGAATCAAGGAAAAAACAACCCAGGCAGAACGTAATGCCAATTGAACTAACATTTATGGAAAGTCAATGACACGTGGAACGCCGTGTTAGGCACTGAGGAGGCGAAGGTAAAGCAAAGAGTCGCTGCTCTCAGAGAAGATGCATGCAGTAGTGTGATCCAGTGACTGATGAGGGAAGTGAATCAGGAACCCTGGCACACCAATGTCAGTCCCACCTACTCTGTGTCTTATCTTGGGCAAGTCATCAGTGGGTCCCACTTTTCTCATGTGTAACATGAAAGGGTTGAGCCAGATGGTCATGAAGCCCCTTACATCTCTAGATCCGTGATCCTGTGATTTTCCCAGAGCCAAGTGCACTAAATAAGCCAATGAACTCATATGAAACAGCATGCAAACTGTTTTTTTAATCTTCAAGTGCTATATCAAAGTGAGCCATTCTTACCAAGTGACATGCATGTCATGAAAAGACTACTAGCGAAGAACTGGGGAGAGAGAAGTGGAAGAGATTCAATGGAAAGTGACATCCACACTTTTAGTGACATCAGCATTTTAAAGAACATCAACAACTTTTCAAGGAAGTACCCAAGTCCCTAAATCAGATTAGAGGCAGCAAAATAGGGTGAACTGAGAAGCAGTCTCAGAGTCAGGAGGCTCTAGGTCAGGTGGACCTCAGATTCCTACTGACTGGGTGAGCCTGGACAAGTCACTGAACCTGTCAGTGGCCCCAGGCAACTCTCCAAGCAGAACGATTGATGAAGCACAGTGGTAAATGGAGCTGCCTCATAGAGACTTCCTCACATCACTGAAGACACAGGTATAGACCCAGACCCATTACAAAGCTGTTCTCTGGACATCTTCACATCATGACAACCTGTCTCACCTTTCCCTCACCCAAATTTCATCTTCAGTTCTGGAAAGAGTAATCAAATGAACACACCATTTCTGTGAAATAAGATTCAATCAGTTGCCATAGGACTCTAGCCATCATTCCTGTGGCTTCCCAAACCAAAGCACTCTTTCCTGGCCACCTCTTCCCTATATGTGTTATCTTTCTGTATTAAAACACAAGCTCTTAGAGGGATATCGAAAATATTGATCATTTTCCTTCAGGAAATGCCAAGCAAATAAATACCTTGGAATCGATTTTTTTGTGAGATAATTCTTGTATTTGTATCAGTTACACTTAGTATTGTGCCTAACACATAGTAAACACTTTGTGGATATTATTTCATTCATTCAAAATAAGAGAAAGTTGAATTATCCCTAATGTTGAGGGTAAACAGCTATTCATCATATAGACCTAATCCTGGCATGAAATTCTACTCTACAACAATCTCATAAAAGGCTTAAAGTCTTTGTTTGGCATCTCCTGAAGGAAAATGATCATTATTTTAAGACAGCAATATCTCCATTTCTTTATCCAGAAGGGCAAAACCCCCTAATTTCATGCTGTTGTGTATTGTTTGTCACAGAAATAGAACCGAACTGTCATTATGTTCAAGTCCTATCCTTAGAATCTGGGTCCAGAAACTGACGGGGCTTTACTCCATTTTTCTGCAAGTTTTCCGTTGTTACATGTAACACTTGCCCCTAAAGCACAATATGATCTATTAACAGGGTTGTAATTAGAAGACTGTTATCCTGATATTTTGACTAAGTGTCTTAGGATTTGTAAACAGGTCACCATGTTTGGGCTTCCACATTTCATAGAGCTGAAGTTTTATGGCTTTTCATTTATTCCTATATTTTAAGGCTTTTCCCCTATTGGAATCTTATAGTAATATAAAAGAATACTGGCAACTATTTAACAAACAGGCTTTCAAAAATTGATTTGCCCACACACTCCTAAGTTTAATCTTCATTATTAACAAATTAAAGTCTACATGAAACAATGAAACAAACCCTGATTTGTAGAAGGTTTTTCAAAACTAGAAAGCAGTCTGGCAGAAATTGGGCATAGACATATCTTATACCATTTACTGAGATAAGATCAAAAGGGATACATGACCTAGATATCATAAGAAAATTAGAATGACATGGAACATATTACCTATCAGACTTATGGATAGGAGAATTTATGAATAAATGAAAGATAGAGAGCATTGGGAGATGTAAAATGGATATTTTTTGATTACATTAAATTAAAAAGGTTTTGTATAAATAAAATCAATGTAGCCAAAATCAAAAGGAAAGCAGAAAAGTTTCTGAGATGAAAGGTCTCATATCTGAAATATATAGAGAACTTTTCCAAGTTTATAAGAATATGAGTCATTCTGCAATTGATAAATGGTCAAAGGAAATGAAGAGGCAGTTTTTCAATGAAGAAATCAAAACTGTACATAGTCACATGAAAAAATCCTCCAAATCCTTCTTGATTAGAGAAATGCAAATTAAAACAACTTTGAAACATCATCTCACACCTATCAGATTGACTAAAATGATAGAATGGGAAAATGACAAATGTTAGGGGGGGAGGCAGGAATGTGGAAAAATGGGACACTAATTCACTATTGGTAGAACTGTGAACTGGTTCAACCACTTTGGGGAGTAATCTAAAATTATGCACAAGAGTATATGTATATACCCTTTGACTCAGCAATGCCACTGTTATGTCTGTTTCCCAAGGTGATTAGGGAAAAAGGAAAAGAAGCTATATGTTCTAAAATATTATTGGCAGTGCTTTTTGTGGTAGAAAATAACTGGAAATTGTGTGGATGCCCATCAATTAGGGGACAGCTAAGCAAGTTATGTTATATGATTGTAGTGGAATGCTACTGTGTTGTGAGAAATTATGTGCAGGCTGATTTCAGAAAAACATGGAAAGACTGACATGAAATAAGGAAGAGTGAAATGAACAGAACCAAGAGAACATTGTATATAATGATAGCAATATTGTTCCAGTAATACTGTAAACAACTCAAGTATTCTAAGTACTCAAATCAACTACAAAGCACCTATGGAAGAATATGCTATCCTCCTCCAGAGAAGGAACTGATTAATAGAAGAATTCATAGCATGGTTTTACATATGTATGTATGTACATGTGTGTAACTATGTATGTATACATACATACGTACATATGTGTGTATATGTCTGACGGAAGCCTTCTCTAGGGCGGGGTGGAGAGGGAGCAAGGGAGACAGTTCAGAACTTAAAATGTAGTCAAAAAGAACTTCATTAAAAGAAAAAGAGGTCCATAGGGAATGGTTTAGAAGGGTTGAAGAAAGGCTAGAAAAAGAGATAAGTAATAGATCTGGGGATGTGAGGAGCCTGGAGGATCTCTTGGGTGGCAGGACAATCTGGTGTCTCAGTGATAATCTACAATGGGACTAAATCACAGGTAAATCATTATTCTACTCATATATTCTGTGGAAACAAGATAAAGCCTAGTTAACTGAAGCGAAGCATCTTCTGGATCACTCTGAATTTTCTTTTTTCCTTCAAATACTTTCAAAGAATTGACTAATTCTAAATGAAGTTGTGAGATAGTGTGGTCTAGAGAAAGGGCACTGGGTTTCAACTAAGGAGACCTGGGTTAGAATTGTGACTCTGCCATTTAAAATCTAGGTGACTCTGAGTAGGTCACTTCCTCTTTCTGGCCCCAGCTTCCTTGTCCATAGGATGTTCCAAGTAGACAATGTGATTCCTATGGAATATTCTATATGATTTTCTAAGCCTCAGTTTCCTCATATATGAAAGGAAAATAATAGTACTAGTATAACCTATACCTTTGGGTTGTTGTAAGGAAAACATTTTGTAAATTTTAAAATGACATAGAAGTGTGATTGATTATTGTTATTGTTTATTAATTTCACATATAACATACTATATGATAAAATATATCATCATAACAAAATACATTATGTTATATATTTCACTACCAAAAGGTATTACTACCCATCCATATTAGCAGTCACACTAGGTATGCGGGAAAAACACAGGAGGAAAATGTGGCGTAGCATTTTTATCTTCATACACAGATTCTTTGCTCTTTTACTGCAAAAGTGGTCTGAGACAGTTTCTATAGCAACAGACATCAGCAGTTTACCAGAAGGGAGGGAACCTGCATACGGGATTACACAAGGCTTCACCACATGGGGGCAGCAGAGTCGATTACTAGAGTTCTCCCAAGGTCTGCTGGAGAGCCAGGTTGCCTAGCTGCCTAATGGTGGGAGGGAGATTTCTCCAAGAGTCCAGAGGTTTTCTCTGTTTGGATCCATATTAAATGCTCAGTATTGCCCTTTTATTCATCTCAGCTTGGAAAGAGACAACTATGGTTAAGGAAGGACAGCACAGGCCTTGATGGGCCTCCCAAAGTCAGGGGAGATTTCCACCTTTCTCCCAGGTTCTTGGTGGTGCTGATACTGGTGGCATGTTCACCGCTGCCATATGCCCCCCTCCCCACACACACACCTTCCCCTCTGCTGAGTCATCTGTTACCTCCTTAGTGACAATGGCGCAAGAGAGGCAAGAGAGGCCCTTTTCACCTCAAGAGCAGAAGGGTCCATTTTGTCAACCAGAGGAACTATTCAAAATGAAGGCCACTAGATTGGCATCTGGAAGAAGAATCCGGAAAAAAATGTGATTTAAAAGACCCTCTTTCCTTGAATTAAGAGCTCTCCATATTTCTATCAGTAGCGTGGATGAAGATCTATGTCCTATGTTGTTCAAACATGCAAATGACAGAAATCATTTTTATAATTATTGTTTTACTACTCGTATTAACGATAGCTAATACAGTGAATGACAGAATCAGGATTCAAAGAGATCCTGACAGGCCTGGGGCTGGACTGAAACTAACAATGGTACTTAATAGGAAGGAAGGAAACAAGCATTTATTAAACCACTATTATATGCCACACACTGTGCTAAACACTTTACGAATACCTCATTTGATCCTCAGCAGAACCCTGTTAGGTACATGCCATTATTCCTCTCATTTTACAATTGAGGAAATTGAGGCAAACAGCAGTGAAGTAACTTGTCCAGGGTCACACGACTAGTAATTGTCTGAGGCCATATCTGAATTCAGTTCCTGGCCTCCAGGCCCAATACTCTATCTACTGTGCCACCTAGCTATCTCTAGGAATAAATATAAAGTAGGGAACTTACATTTTTAAAAAAGTCAACTACACAACCATACTCTTAGGGTTGGAAAGTACCTGAAAAGTCATTTAGGCCAACCTTGTAAATAACACATGGATCCCTTCTTCAAGATCCCTGACAGAGAGCTAACATTTCTTTAGCACTTTCAAATGCCAGCAACTCATGCTCATCAGGAAGTCCACCTCCCTCTTGACAGATGGCACCCAGAACAGACTTCCCAAAAGGTGCTACCAAGGGGCAAAGCAATTCCTTGAGGACGGAGTCTGGATCTGAGTTATTTAGAAGAGGGCTTGGGAGTGGAACAGTGTGGATGACCAGACTCTGGATAACAGTAGATATTGGCATGACAGTCCAGAAGAAAGTGCTCAGGGCTTGAAATTAAGAAAGAAGTGTTTATAAATCATGCCTCTGAAATTAACTAGCTCTTTGACTTTGGGCAAGTCCCTTCAGCTTATTCACAGGGCCTCAGTTTCCTCAAATAAAAAATAGGCTGATACCCTTCACAGGGTTATTGTTAAGGTCAAACGATGTAGGAAGCATTTTATAAACTTCAAAATGTGATACAAATGCCAACTCTAATTGCTGTTATCATTCGTGTTCCAACCCATCAATCAACGGTTGTTTAGCATGCATGTACCGTGTGCAGAAGACAGCTCCCAGTGCTGAGGATGATGAAGACAAAGATGAGATACTCCCTGTCCTCAAAGACTTTACGTTCTATCTAGGAGACACTCTAAGTATATTTAAGTAAGGTGACACATATAAGTAGAGATAAAATACAACTTAAGTTGGATGAGTGGCACTGTCTTGTCCTCGAAGTTGAGGGGGAGGGAACTGGCCCCACTATCCCAAAGCCTTTGGAAAAAGAATCGAGTAGACCTGAGGGTTGAATTGGAGCAGAGGCTTATGGGATCCTTCTCAGGAGAGTGAGGATGGGGGAGTCAGACCCTAGGAGGGGAAAGGGGGAAAGTGGTATTGGAGGATAGGCACTAGGAGTCAGGAAGGCCCCAAAAGGCCTCTACTCAGACCTCCTCCCAGCTTCCCCAGGACAGACTGTGATGTTATTTTTTTTTCATTGACTTGTTTATTTACTTTTAGTTCACAAGATTCAGTTCCACAATCCCTTGAGTTTCAGATTTTCTCCCCTGCCTTCCTCCCCCCCCCCCCATGGTGCCCTGCAGTCATGTACAGGATCTGCAAATACTTTCACATTGTACAATAGTCTGGTTGTATAGAAGGGTTGTAACCAATGAGTGATCACTGGGAAAGAAGAAACAAAACCAAACATGAAAAAGAACGATAGCGTGTTTTGCTTCAG
>CM053582.1:2850014-2876552 GCA_028627135.1 Pseudochirops cupreus
GTATCTCCTTCCATCCTGAGGCTTGTAGAGTTGTCTTTAGCTGTGCGTTGTTGAGGATAGTCCAGTTTATCAAGGTTGGTCATCATATGTACGATGTGTCTGTGATTGTGTACAGGTTTTGCCTGGTTCTGCTCTTCTCACTTAGCATCAGTCCATATAAGCCTCTCCAGGTAATTATGAAGTCCATCTCCTTCCCATTCTTACAGCACAATAGGATTCCATTACATTCATATACCACAACTTGTTCAGCCATTTCCCAATGGATGGGCATGTGATGTAATTTTTTAAGGGAAAATGACTAGTTTGAAAGAACTTCACAAACCCTATAATCAATCAATCAGGAATTTATTAAGGGCCTACTCAGTGACAGGCATGTGCCAAATGTTGGGGCTCCAAAGACAAAAGGAAAACAATTCTTGCCCTCAAGCTTTCAGTCTAAGGAGGCTGCATAGAACATGCCTACCCAAATACTATGAGGTTCATCTGTTTGAGAAACCCCTATTACTTGGGGAACCAAGAAAGGTCTCCTGCAGAAACTTGCACTTGAGATATGTAGAAAGGAAACCAAGGATTCTAAGAGGCAGAGGTAAGAAAAGAAAACATTTCACTCATAAATGACAGCCAAGGAATGGATATAGAAAGTCAGGGAAGGTGGGAGAGAGATTATTGTGTGTGAGGAAGTTCCAGGAGCCCAGTGGAACTAGACTGGAGAGAATATGAAGGGGAAGAAGAAATGAATAAGTGGGAAAAGTTAGGATGGTCTATGTTGTAAAAGATTTTAAATGCTAAACAGGAGTTTCCTTTTGACCCCAGAGGTCATAGGGAGCTATGGAAGTTTATTGAGTAGAGATGTGACATGATGAGACCTGTGCTTCAGGAAAATCAACTTGTTGCCTGTGTGGGGCACTGCAGTAGAAATGATGAGGTCTTGAACTAAAATTGTAGTTCTGAGTGGAGGGAAGACATGTGGAAGAGATATTGGGATGGTAAAAATGATAAGAATCCATAGGTGTGCATGTTGAATTTCTTTGGAACATGGGAGAATGCAGCCAGCTTCCTAGTTCTAGTTCCTAGGTTGTAAATTTAAGAAACCCCAGTTGTTGTTGTTGTTATTTTCTCATAGACCTTGTGTTCATGAGAGTGGGGTCAGGAAGGAACACTGGGCATGGAGTGAATCCAGAAACAAAGTGCTAAAAAATCACATGCATGTGTAGAGGCAGGTCTCTTTATGATATACGTGTCTGTGTCCATCTATGTTTGATGACAAAATGGAGAGAGCACTGGCCCTGGAATCAAGAAGACCTGAGTTCAAATCCAGCCTCAGCAAGTCATTTCACCTCTGTTTGCCTCAGTTTCCTCATTTGTAAAATAGGGGTAATAATAGCACCTACCTTGCAGGGTTCTTGTAAGGATCAAATGAGAGCATATTTGTAAAGTGCCTAGCATAGTTCTCAGTACACAGTTGGCACTACACAAATGCTTATTCCTTCCCTGCCTTCCTGTGGAGGGACCTCCCTCTCCCAAGACCAACCTTCACGTGCATGGTACCTGAGACAAGGAGAGGTTAAGTGACTTACTCAGAGTCCCACAGCCAGGGCTCCCCAACTCTCTGGCATTTGATACAACCAAGAACATGTCTCTGGCCTCCCTCTCTCCCTTCACCTCCTATTTCTCACTCCCATCTCTGCTTTTATCATTTAACAAGACTGATCATTCGACGGGAGGGATCCATGTCACTTGGAACACAAACATTCACAGGTTGCTCACAGGAAATGACATGATTGTGTGACCTTTATGAAAGGATATTTTGGAAAGTTCTTTCCCTGGGATGAAATAGGGGAGCAAACAACATGTCCTTTTTAGCAAAGACAGAAGTCACCAGCTCTTTGATCCCCTTGGGTTTGCAGCTTTTAGAGCTAAAAGCAAGTTTGCCCCCAAATACCCAGCTAGAGTATGCTCTCCCTAGATGCCCCTTGGATGAAGAGGGCACTGCTTGCTTCTCAGCTATGGCAACTGGCTGAGTGTCAAAGAAAGACAAATTAGAAAAGGGGTGTAATGGGTTGGCGCTTGAATTTTTCTTACCCTGGTCAGCTTTCATTACATAAGAAAGTATTGGGAAATATAGGAGCAGGAACTGGACCTATTTCACTGCTATAATGAAGTCCTAAGTGAGGAGAGTCTACCGATGCACATGGTACCTTCTTATCGTCTTGGGGAGTTGCTTTGAGCACTGGAGTTGTGACTTGTCCAGTATCACACAAGGATAGATCAGAGGTAGGATTTGAACCCCCACAACTTGCTGGATTTGAACCTAGTTCCCTACCTCACAATGCTGGGGAATAGAAGGACAAGGACTAGACTGGGATTTCCTTAGTGGGATGAACTTGTAGATCTGAACACAATTCCTCCTGGCTCTGAGAACAGTTCTCTATCCACTAAACCACACTCCCTCTCATGGGGAACGTCTAAGTTAAAAAAAATAAGGCAAAACTAAAGTGAGGTTAACATACCTGCACTTAATAAAATGACCACAAAGGAGAATGAGTAGCTCAGCTACACTTTCAAGCTATATAACATCGGGTTACTTTTCAGCATTTGAGAAGACGGCAATAAGAAATAGTAAGAAAAATGGAGTCTTGGGGGTTCTCAGTATGGCAGAAGTGAATATTTGTTCCACTTTCACATTCTAGTGGCCTTTATTATTAGATTTTTCATTGATGGAAAAATAACATGAGAACATCTAAACCTGTATCTCTCTCTTCACCAGCAACTGATTAATGTCAAAATGTTATATCTTTTTCATTGTCAATAAACAACTCAAAGCTGTTTATTTCTGTGAAATGTTCTAATGGTCCAAAGAGACAGCACTGAATGTATGAACCTTTTGCAATTTTTGCAGTTTCAAGTGTTTCACTATGAAAAGGGTTAAAATAATCTTGGAGGTAAAAGAAAATTATAGAATGATGCCGATGTAAAAAGCAGTCATCATCATCACCCCAAGAAAAGGGAGGGCTGTTGGGTTCTTCTTGGTCACTAACATTTCAGATCTCCTTCTTTGGGGACTAGAATAAATGAAGCCTCACTGCTTAGCAGTTAGGGGACCAACTTATCATATTACCCAGCCCAGAGTTATTTCACCTGGCTATGTAGGGCAGCTTAGAAATGCAATTAGAAATGCCATGCTAATTCTTAGCTCTTTATTATAATTTTATTTGATTTGTGAGTAGCACTTACATTAAAGCTAAATGCCCCTGGTGTCTGCTAGAATCCTGTGTAAATAAACTGGAAATTACATACACAAACACACATTCTATTCAATCACTTGAAATCTTAATTTTTTTTAATAATTGATTTGTTTATTTACTTTTAGTTTACAAGATTCAGTTCCACAATCCCTTGAGTTTCAAATTTTCTGCCCTCTCTCTTCCCCCCCCTCCCCTGCCCATGGCAGCATGTAATCAAGTATAGGATCTGCAAGTACTTTCACATTGGACATTAGTCTGGTTGTATATAAGGGTTGTAATCAATGGAGTGAACAATGGGAAAGAAGAAACAAAATCCAACATGGAAAAGAACGATAGCATGTTTTGCTTCAGTCTCCATTTAAACTCTGTTCTTTCTAGATCTTTCTCTGAATGTAGACATCTCCTTCTGTCCTGAGACTTGTAGAGTTGTCTTATAACTGTGCGTTGCTGAGAAGAGTCCAGTTTATCAAAGTTGGTCATTACACATATGATGTGTCTGTGATTGTGTTGAAATCTTCATTTTGGGGTAAATTAAAATCATCCTCTGCACAGATGCAAAAGAACACAACCAAGTAAAAACATTTACATATAATTCACAGAATGTTTTCTCCCTTGGAAGCAATTGGTTCTACCAGAATCATAGAAACCAACACTTTAGATTTTGAGTAATGCTCAAAGATACTGAACCAAGCTAATAAACTTGGGGTGGGGGGAGGATTGAAAAGACATCCAAATGGGAAAATGCAAAATGCCCATATAATTCTGATCTACTTGGGAAATATTTATCTGGTCGTGATTTGGGGTACTGAATTAGCATAATTACTCATGTAATAATGACTCATGTAAGGAAAGCTTTGTCCTGATCGGGCAAAACACACAGTCTAGTATGTCTTTCTTGTAGGGTGAGTGTTCTGTTTCTATGGAAAACCTAATGCTTTGTAGATACTGGCTGCAAAAATAATCTATCTCTCTACAAAACTGAAGTTGTACCTCCCATGTGGCCCATTTGGGGTTCTCTTAGCAAAGATATTGAAATGGTTTGCTATTTCCTTTTCTAACTCATCTTACAGATGAGAAAAGTGAGGCAAACAGAGTTAAGTGACTTAGAGTCACATAGCTAATAAGTGTCAAAAGCCAAATTTGAATTCAGGTCCTCATGCATTCAGAATCAGGGCTCTATCCTCTCTACCACAATAGCCACTGATGGGGTGGTGGGCCATCTTCTGACGAATTTATGGGAAGATATGATAAGAGTTGCACAGGATCAGCAGCAAAAGATGGTTCATGATGTGTTTGAATGAAGGGACTTTCCAAATTAGTGAGATCACAGATCTAATGGAGTATTTGAGTTTGCTTTTGTACCAGTGCCCATAATGGGGGAGGGGGAGGGAAGGGAGTGAGCATTTATATAGCGCCTACTATTTGCCAGGGGCTATATTAAATCCTTTACAAGTATTATCTCATTTTATCCTCAAAACAACTCTGAGAGGTAGGTACTATTGTTATCCTCATCTTATAGTTGAAGAGACTGAGACAGACAGAGGATAAGTGTGTTGTCCAGGATCACACAGCTAGTGTGTGATCTGAGGACAGATTCCAATTCAGGTCTTCCTGATTCTAGGCTAAGCACACTATGCCACTGTGTCATCCACTGGGCCACTAGTTGCCTCAGGAAAATTGATCATGGATAATTTGGTAAAATTTGGAAGCTTAGAAAGATTATAAAGCACCACGTTAACTATAAGAAGACTGATGAACAAAGTCATCCATCAAGCTAGTTTAAGAGTGGTCAGTCCCAAATTCAAAATGAAGACAACTGTGACAGCCATTTCTAATAATCCTGATGTGCAGTGCATATTATCAACCAATGATTCAGATAGCTCCAAAGTTCTGTCCAAATTGGTTGGTTGCTTGTTGTTCTTCATTCTCAAAGAGGACCAAAATGGCCTTACTCTGCTAGAGTTAAGTTTCAGTGTGTTCAGCTGTGGCTGATTAGACCAACACAAGGTCAGAATGCTCTACTACAGGTCGGGCACAAATAGTCCTTGTGAACATTTGGGGTGGATTCTCTAAATTTTCACATCCTGCATCTCTTTTGATCTACTTCAATTCTGATTTGCTCATAGAGCACAGCACTTTCTCTGATGAGGGGGCATCATGCTGAGCTATCCTGTGCCAGTGTTTTCAATGTCACACAATCAATTCCAAAGTTCTTGAGAGAGACCCTGAGAGTGTCCTTGTATCACTTCTTCTGACCACCATGTGAACACTTGCCTTGTGTGAGGTCTCCATAAAACAGGTTTTTTGGTAAGCATACATTTTGCATTTGAACAATGTGGCCAGCCCATTGGAGTCACACTCTCTGAAGCAGAGTTTGAATGCCTGGTAGTTTAGCTTGAGTAAGGACCTCAGCATCTGGTACCTTATTCTACCAGGTGATCTTCAGAATCTTCCCAAGACAATTCAAGTGGAAGTGATTGAGTTTCCTGGCATGGTGCTGGTAGACTATCCAGGTTTCACAGGCATACAGGAATGAGGTCAGCACCTTGGCTCTGTAGACCTTCAGTTTGGTGGTCAGTCTAATACCTCTTTTCTCCCACATATTCCTTTGGAGCTTCCGAAACACTGAGCTAGCTCTGGCAATGCATGCATCATCCTCATTATCATTGTGTAAATCCCTGGAAAGTACACTGCCAAGGGAAATGAACTTATTATCCACAGCATTCAGAACTTCTCTGTTTGCTGTAACTGATAGTTCTACATATGGATGATGTGCTGGTGGCTGACAGAGCACCTGTGTTTTCTTGGTGTTAATTGTTAGGCCAAAATTAGCACAAGAAGAAGAGAATTGACCCATACTTTGCTGCATCTCAGCTTCAGAGGCTGCACTGAGTGCAGCCAAGAGAAAATCATGTGCCAACACTCCCTCCACTTTGGTCTTGGCTTGAACAAATTGAAGAATTTACTATCCGTGCAGTAGCTGACCTTGATTCCGTGTTCATCCTCATTGAAAGCATTTGACAACATGGCTGAAAACATCAGGCTAAAAAGTATGGGAGCATGCACACAGCCTTGTTTTACTACATAGGTGACTGGAAATGCACAAGAGCATTGTCCATTATCTAGAACTCGGGCAAGCATGCTATCATGAAATTGGCATACAATGCTGATGAACTTCTCCAGGCAACCAAATTTTGACATAATTTCCCATAAGCCCTCATGACTAACAGTATCAAAGTCCTGGGTCAGATCTACAAACATTGTGTACAGACCTCTGGTCTGCTCCTGGCCTTTCTCTGGGAGTTGTCAGGCAGCAAACACCATATTGACTGTTCCTCAGCCCTTTCTGAAGCCACGCTAACTCTCAGGGAGATGACCATCTCCCAGGTGAAGAATAAGCCTATTAAGGGGGATTTTGGAAAGAATCTTGCCAGCAATGACTAAGAGAGAGAACCCCCCAACATTGTCATAGAACAATCTATTTCCTTTACTTTTCTAGATACTGACGGGGTACAGACTCTGGGAAACCCCTTGAACTCTGATTGAATCTTCCCACTTGATGAGGCATTTGCCTGAGGCCATAAGTCTTTCATTATATCTAGGCCCAAATCTCCTTACTCTTAACCTAGTCTAGCCCTCCATTGTCCAGCTACTTCACACCCTTGATCTTATCAAAATATCTGTACCTGGTACCTTGTAACAAGCCTAGCCCTTCATTGTCTGTCATCTCCAGGTAGCCTTCAGTTATTTCTCACCCTTAATCTTATTACTGGAGTCTGACCTCAGTTCCATCAAAGATCCTCCTTAGACTCCTCCTCAATACCCTCCCCAAACTCCTCCTCTAGACCACTCCCTAAATCTTCCCATAATCTTTCTGTATATAAGATCCATCTTGCCTCCATGAAGGGGCTGAGAGTAATCTAGCACAGACTCACTCTTGTGTCAGATCATTCTGGCCCACTTGTCTAGTACAAGTGTCACCAGGGTCTTTGACACAGAAAAGGAAGGAACCTAATGGCATTCCAAACCTCTTCATCAGTTGGAGCTTCAGCTAGGGAGGGACTGACTTCAACCTGAGGTAAATGGTCAGTTGGCTCAACATTGATTGATGATGTTCTGTTGAGAACACTGAATGACAAAGTTGGGCAAATTAGAAACAAGCAACCCTGAAATGCTTGAGGAAAGCAGGATAATAATTATACCATCACCCTGAGGATCTATAGAAGAATCTAAGGATGTTGAGCCCAGAGAAAGGAAACCTGACTAAAGGCACATTGGAAGGGTCTTCATGGGAAAGGGCTATTTGCTTTTTCTAGTTTTTTTTTTTTAAGTTGACATTCCTTTTAAAGGTCTTTATCTCATTGAATGTAGTTATCTGCTTTGGCAATCACAACAATGCTCTCTATTAGGGGCTATCTTTATCCCACTTTACAGGTGAAGAAAGTAATTCAATCTACTCCATAGGCCTCCGATTTCTTCTATTATAAAAGATAAACTACACAACCTGGCCTCAAGCTACCTTTGAACCTCCCCGAGATTTATGCAATGTACTGGATACAGCCCAACTGGCCTTCTTTCTGGTGCCCACTCCAGATACTTTGTTCTCCGTTCCCCATGGGGAACCACCATGGAATTTTCCTAGAATGTACTCTCTCCATTATTCCAGAGTCCCTCTCTTCCTTTAAGATGAAGCATAGAGATGCCTTCCTAATTCCCTCAATAGCTAGCACCTCCTTTGTCCCATCGTACCTCATTTATTTATTTATTTTTAACATTTGTTTTTAAAACTTTTATTTCCAGATTCTTTCCCATTTTCCCTCCTGATGCAACCCCATTGGGAAGACAAGCAATTCAATATAGGTTATACATGTGTAGATATGCAAAAGGTTTCCATAGCAGTTATATTATGAAAGACTAACTATATTTCCCTCCATCCTATCCTGCCCCCAACTCATTCTATTTTCTACTTTGACCCTGTCACTTTTCAAAAGTGTTTGCTTCTAACTACCCTCTCCACCAATCTATCCTCCCTTCTATCATCCCCCCTTTTATCCCTTTCCCCTCTACTTTCCTGTAGGGTAAGATAGCCAAATGAGTGTGTATGTTATTCCCTCCTTAAGCCAAATTCAATGAGAGTAAGGTTGACTCATTCCCTGTCACCTTTCTCCTCGTCCTCTCCATTGTAACAATTTTCTCTTGCCTCTTTTATATGAGATAATTTACCCTATTCTATCTCTCCCTTTCTCCTTCTCTCATTATATTCCTCTCTCACCTCTTAATTTTATTTTTTAGATATCATCCCTTCATATTCAACTGATCTTGTGCCCTCTGTCTATATATACATGTAAACACACATACACATACTCACATATGTATTTATACACACATACAGCCTTCTATACATACATGCATACATATACACATATTACATGTATATATGTGTGTGTATATGTGTGTATATATATATATATATATATATATAGAGAGAGAGAGAGAGAGAGAGAGAGAGAGAGAGAGAGAGAAAGAGAAAAGTCTCATTAGTTACAATTATAGTTTTTCCATGGAGGAATATAAATAATTCAACTTTAATAAGTTCCTCATGATTTCTTTTTCCTGTTTAGCTTCTCATGCTTCTCTTGCTTCTTATATGTGAAAGTCAAATTTTCTGTTCAGCTCTGGTTTTTTCATCAAGAATACTTGAAAGTTAGGAGAGTGGGGCAGTACAGTGGCAAGTTGATCTACCAACCATAAGGGACATTCCTAGGCCTATCACTCCAGGGCTGAGAGCTGCTGGACCTAGGAAAGAGACAAATGTAGGGCCCGAGGCAGTGGCAGCAGCTACTCCTGGGGCTATCAACTCACAGCCTGGAAATTTAAAAAGCACCTATCTAAACTTCCAGGGACCAGGATGGGAGTGTGAACCCTATATTGGCTTGGTTTTCAGGTTGAGTGTTGAAACCCAGAGTTTGTGAATCCCACTTGTGGGATGAACTTGTTGATATGAAGAGAGACGGCTGAATTGGGAGGAGCTAGTGCTGTGGGTTTAGAGAGAAGGTCCAAGCAGAGAGAAGGCCCAAGCAGAGGAAGCCAGAAGAATTTTGGGGGAATCAGTATCATGGAAGGGAGAGAGAGATGGAGAGGGAGAGGAAGAGGCAGGGAGGAGAGAGAGAGAGAGACAGAGAGAGAGAGAGAGAGAGAGAGAGAGAGAGAGAGAGAGAGAGAGAGAAAACTAATTGCTGGATGCTAGAGTTGCTGAGAGAGAACTGCTGAGGGCCAGTTGGAGCTGCCCAAGACTTTTGAGAACTGCCACCTGGAACTGCCGAGGACTGAGGAAGCATGGTTGTGATGCTGGCATTTTGTCTGTCTGTTTTGATGTTGTTTTGCCAGATTTGTCTGCTGGTGAGGGACAGTGCTTTTGTTGCAGAGGTCCTGGAAACTTGCTGTTGGTTCAGAAACCCTGAAGGATTTTCTTGTTGTATGTGTACAAAAATCCTGAAAGAGTGTCTTGTTGATGTTTTCAGGGGTTCTGGGACTGTTCTGCAGGCAGAGAATAGATTGATGAGGACACTGGCAATGTACATTGTGGCTTTGTTAAGCTTTGTCTCCCTAGGAATAGAGATTGCTGAGAACTTGACTCCTGTCAAGATGAAGACAAGACCTCTCCTTGGGTATTAAATGCTGTGATGATATCTTAACTTTGTTGTAGCTTAAGGGTGGATGACCTTCTGTGCTCTCCACTGTCCCTTTTGAAAAAAAGTGCTTGGTGTTAACGGAGGGAATAGTAATTCAGGTGTGATCCAGGGGTGGGAACCTTTTGACTTTTTTGTGCTCTCTGACTAACCAAATGAATGTACTTTGTTTATGATTGGAAACTAATCTCCGTTTGAGAAGAGAGACTTTGGGTGACTGACTAAATGAATGTATAGCTCAGGGGTGGGCTACTTTGAACTTGCTAAATGAGTGAGTTACACTATATTTTGATTTTTTCTGTTCTGTGAGTTTTTGCCTTAATTTGTCACTGAATAAAGTAGAGTTACTATGCACATAATCTGAACCTGGAAGTTGCTTTTGCTTGGCATTACAGCCCTTTGATCCCTTAGTGTAGAAGATGCTAGATCTTGTATTCTCCTGATTGTGTTTCTACAATACTCAAATTGTTTCTTCCTGGCAGCTTGTAATATTTTCTCCTTGACCTGGGAACTCTGGAATTTGGTTATAATATTCCTAGGAGTTTTCTTTTAGGGATTTTTTTCAAGAGGTAATTGGTGAATTCTTTCAACTTCTATTTTGCTCTCTGGTTCTAGAATATCATGGCAATTTTCCTGGAGAATTTCTTGAAGGATGATTTCTAGGCTCTTTTTTTGATCATGGCTTTCAGGTTGTTTAATAATTTTTAAATTATCTCTCATGGATGTATTTTCCAGGGCAAGGTCATCAGCCCCAGGAAAGGGGCAATGAGAAATTTAAAATTTGTGAAGGGAAAATTAGGAATTATTCAAAGACTTTGTAAGATTTCTGGTCATTTTATCAATTGTGTATAGATTTTGTAATATTCAAACTTATTGTGAATTTTCTGAAGTTTCTAGAATTTCCAAATTTCAGGGGGATTGCCTAAAGAATCATTCCATTTATCACAGATCAGATTAAGAAGGGAATTTCAGCACTCCCACCAGGAAGGAGGGGGGAGGGGCAGCAGTTACTTCTTCAGGCTCTGAAGAAGCCTTACTGAGAAGTCAGTGTCGAAACTGGCCTTTAAAGTTGGTATAATTGATTTCTAGTAATGGGTTTTTAGTACAGATTTGGAATTTAGAACAGGAATTAATTATGCAAATGAGTCCTGGTAAATCTTTGTGGTATATTGCAATTCAATGAGAGTAAATTTATGTCAAGGTAAAAAAAGGGTTTTGAGACCATACTGTATGTGGATGCTTTATCCAATCAAGTCCCTGCTTTTCATCTTTATGGCAGAGTTTGGTAATCAATGAAAAGTTAGGCATAATGCAAGTCTTTCATAAAGATTAAGTGATTATTGCTCTTGACACCAGGATAAATTCAAACTATTTTTAAAGAAAGGAAATACTTTTAGAAAGGATGTTTCACAAAAGATGTCTTGTTGTTTTAATCTGAATTTGTGGTTACTGCATGGCATAAGCAAAAGTTAACATTTATAATTGAACGCATAAGTAAAAGATTTAGATTCCTGAAGTATCCCATTCTTCCAGACTGAGTATAATTAGGGAAGAATGAACAAACTTGGGAGGACATAAATCCATCAGCTTGTGGGGTTTAGCCATTAACCTCTTTGCTTTGTCTAAGCAGAACAGTTATGTTAGCAAAAGAATCATAACTTATGAGCTATCTTGTTTTATGGTTTAAAATGTAAAGGAATGCTGAATAATCTGAATAATGGATTGGAGAGATTTGGAAGGATAAATAAAGGTCTGATTAGAAATATGGAAGGCAGATAAGAAGGTTTGAGGACAAATGTGGCTTTATCCAAGGCGCTCCTGTCTCTAGATAGTGGTCTGGATACTTTTGTACCAGTCTTAAAGGGTTTAAGTATGTTGAGAAGATTGTGAGGAAGTATTTAGGAAGACAGAAAGATTTGTAACTTGATTTTATAATTAATAGCCCAATCAAATTTGATAAGGAAAGGAAATAAGGATACAAAGGCAATATTGAATCATAATCCCATGGACTGTAGTTACTGTAGAGAAAGTATGTCTGTGTATATGAGCGAAATGGGGTCCCAGTGTATTTCAAAATGATGAAAGAGTAATTGGGTATTAATACAATTGACTGAATAATTGTTGAGATTAAACCAGAGACATTTTTAGTTGAGAGAAAAGAAATTTTAGTATGAGCTCAGATTAAGCATGATTATAAGAAGGTAGAGAAGTCTGGAAGTAGATGTACATCTATTAGAGCAATAAATTATACTCCCGATGGGAGATCTAATTTTTATGAACAAGAATCAATATAGGAATGAATGTAGGTTATTTGAGGTTCACTTCAAAGATGTTCCTTAACCAATGTGAGATTATAATCATATCTTAAGATGATTGTTGGTGCTTGTTAGTTAAGATTTGATGGGACTGTTAACTGTTTCTTTGAGTTCAACTCCAGATATGAGTATTAAGAGAGGCTGCCCAGGCTACCCAAGCCACCAACCGATGGTGCCAGATCCTGTAAGATACAGGTATGAAGGTCGGAGGAACGACTGTTCCATATGAGCTAAGGTAGGATTCTTCTGACTCAATTTACCCGAAAGCACCTGGCAGACTTTAAGCTTGGTTCAATGGAGATTACAGGATTGCAATGGTATATATTGTGCCTGGAATTGACATTCTGAAGTTTGGGAAATATGGTCCCCTCATTACAGTTTTGTCCCTATTCTTGATGGCAAATTTCAATAATCAAAAGTTTTAAATAAAACAACAACAAATTTCTTAAATACTTGATTCTGGAACATCTTAAGTTACTATAAGATAAAGCTGCTAGGCTTAGGGTTTAGTATAGGCATTCCTGTATGAGTCAGGGTCCTTTAGTTCTTTGTAATAATATGAGGACAAGTAAGTCAAGGGTTTGTGGGAATATTATTCCATTATTCAGTTAGTATCACATTTGTCTCCACTTTGTTATAGTCAATGTTAAAAGGAGGATAATTTTTGGACTACCTGGTAAAAAACACTTTTAATTGTTTTAATTGTGAGCTTAATGTAAATCCCTTAGTGAAATCTCATCTTCCTGGTGGAGGAATTAATAATGGATTAATGCAAAATATAAAAACCTGGTTTTAATGTGTGATCATGACAATTGACCAAGACTCCACTTTTAATTTTGTAAGAATGATAAGGGTTCTGGAGGGGTTATTTACACTGGTTCCAAGGCTCCTTTTGTAGGTAAATGAATGAAAGAAGGCAGAAAAAAGAGAGGCTGGGATGCAGGACTGAAGATGGATGACTCTAAGTGACAAGAAGACTTCCTCACATCTGGACAGCAGTGTGAAAAGAGACTTTTGGACTTTGAAAGGACAATTGTTTGTTATTGTTTTCTTTTGAATCTCTGCATCTGTACTCATAAAGGGGACTGCCCCCTTGTATGTTGTCAATGCAACGAGGGCTATGAGGGTAATTAGAATTAAGAAAAGTGGGGAAACTTCAAAAGGTATAAAAAGAATAAAGGGGGGATTTGTGAGGGGTAATTTGCAGTGAAGTTTCCCCATTCTGAAAAATCAAATATAGTGTAGCTTTAGTATCCATTAGGCCTAAGTTTAGAGGTCACCTGACCTTACAGGAATCTGGGATTTAGAGCAATGGAGACCCTCCCCAGAGCCACCTCAGCACAAGATATACCAGATAAGGAAAAAACTGCTTTCCTGGCCTTGCATTGGACACCCATATGTTTCTGGGTCCTTTGTCTCAGAGATAGATTCCCGTGCTTAGGTTGTGGGCCAGCCTCCCTGCCAATGAGAGTGAAGGCCAGTTGAGGGGCTGGGTTTTTGCTTTAGATGGTTATATAACCATGGGCTGGCTTCTACCTGTTGCTCTCTCCCTTGCAGACACCATTTGAGCGGCAGGGGCAGAGTCCTTTCTCAAGAGAAAGAATAAAGACCTTTTCTGACCTCAGATTCAGACTTCAAACTCTTTCATCTCACACACAGATAAGACTAAGAGTTAACTTCCATAGAGAATTGACCTGATAATATGACAATATAGTATCTGGCTGGTTGACACTCAACAGCTGTACAGTTTAGTTCTATAGAGCATCAGATCTGCACAGGGTTATCTAAAGGTCAGATTTCCAGCATCTAAAAGAGCTGACTTGCAGAATTTATTTCCTAAGTCTAGCAAGAGTTTATTAAGTGTGTGTTGCATCTTGCCACCATCCTAGCAGGAATACATATTGAATCCAAGCCATAGGAACCAGTTTTTTTTTTCCTTAACCCACTGTTTTCCCCCAATGTCATGGGAGAAAAGTTACTCAACTTTGATTGCAAAAGAGTTTGCATTTACAACCTGTAAATTTGTGCATCTAGTTAATTTATGTAAGATTTTTGTACATTGCCTTAATGTTCTCACATGACAGTAGAATACCCAAAGTTGTAAGTCCTCCTAAGAGTTGAGAACTGTAATGCTCAACACATCATTGTGTAAGGAAAACTAAAAGTGCTGCAAGTAAACTGGAAAAAAAAATGCTTACAAAGCTTTTATTGCAAAGATGGCAATTATTAAAGATTGCAATTTGTCGTAAGGATTGTCATTGTAATTACTGTAAGGATTCTGCAAAAGTTTCATTTAAAATGAAGGGTTCTACGACTAGCTGCTTAAAGGAGAGTCTGAGAATCACAGGGAAATAATAATGAAATGAGTTAGAAATGATATGTCATAGCAAGAGAGTGAGAGAGCAAGTATGAGGTTCCTTCCATGGGATGGTCTGAGAGGTTTCCCAAGTATCTCTACTGAACTCTGAAATTCCATTCACATCCCAAACTTTCTATTTTTAAAAATGCAAATACTCTTGGGAAAGATCATAGTTTCAGACATAGAGGACAATTAGAAGCCATCTAGTTCAATCTCTTCTTTTTATCCAGAAGAAAAGGAGGCCCAGGGGTTTGCTTAAAGTCATTATGTTAGTATGTGGTAGAGCTGGGATTTGAACCCACTTTCTGTGCACCATAGGAATTTTATGCTAAGTTCCTAAAATTGTACAGGATATGGACTTATTGGGTCAATTTCCCTGGGGGGTGGTGAGTAAGGGGAAAGATACAGATGACACAGTTGTTAAAAGTAAAGATGGGGGCAGGGATCAATCAGGCCAACACTACTTCAGATTCAGGCCTGGAGTAGGAGGTGGGGAAGAGCAGCATTAAAAGAGACGAGAAAAATATATGAGAAAGAAGGAAATTGGGGATTAGCCAGGACTGGAATTGCAAAATGATGCAGAAGGAAATTGGTCAAATGGGAAAGTAGTATTGCCTTCTTCTTCAACGGGTATGGGAGGCGTGAAGAGAACCTCAGAATCCCATCCTAGGACTTAAATGTTATATTAACATACAATGCCTACGATCATAATGACAAAGCATATTGGGTAGGTGAGCAAGTGTGTATTCACACTGCATTATTCTTTAAACCCTCACTGAACTAACAGGTAAGCATTCTTTTTAGGGTATGCATGGGGGAAAAAGCTTCCCTAAATGTTTTCTTTGCCTGAGTTTTCCATTGTTAATAATTGTCCTACTGAGATCTCTGTAGAAGTGAAACTTCCATCAAAACTCTAAGGGTAGTCCATGGCATTCTCTTTGCCTTTCTTTCCCACCCTCCCCTTTAGCTTCCCCCCAATGTAATCTCTCAAAGTGAGATACAAATTCCCACCAATTATCATCTCTGAAACAACCATTTTCCAGTGGCAGTCTCTGCAGTTGTGGGTGAACAGAGTCATGGGCCTAGAGAGCCTTGGATGCTTCCTTAGGAACAGGAGCTGACCAGGGTGAGAAAAGTTCAAGTACCTAGCCATCATACCTCTTTTGGTTTCACTAGGCTCCACAGGGCCTAACCTTAGGTCAGATCAGGCTCTTCAGATAAAGAAGCAATCTTCAACTCATGGAAAGGAAAAATTATTTTAGAGTGTTGCTTACCCCAAGTCAATTTCTGAATGTAATCAGAGGTATGTTACATAGGTAATAAAGGGCAATGGGTAGATTCCCTAATGTTCCACACCGCTAATAATGACCAGGCACCTAGCTAACTGATCAGAAATTTCTCCATTTCTCATACCAGGAAAATGGTAGCTTCACCAAGACTTGTGGAAGAGTGCAATAGCTCTTCAGAAAAGTCCCATTCTCAAAACAACATACTTTCTGAGTCAGATGACAAAAGGACATCTCCTGCTCAGTGATAAGATATGTGAATAAGTAATTAACCCTAAATTATACTTCTTAAAACAAATGAGCCGTTTTGATGATTCATCACGTCTGTCATACATATATACATTATACACACACATATACAATGTACATATATGTATCTCTGATGCAGATACATATGTATGTATGCATGCATGCATGCATGTATGTATCTCTAATATGGATACAAGTGGTGCCCTAAAGGTTAAGATTTGCTTTTCTAGCACTTTGCAAAGCCTCTAGTATATTCTCTCAACTGAAGGTGCTCTAAAGTCCTTTCCCCTTCATCTTGAACTTGTACCCAAAGAATTGCTTTTGTCTCCCTTATCCTGTGTTCCCCATGGACTTTTAATTTTTAACCTATGTTCTCCTGGCCTGTCTTCAATCTTTTAACCTCCATAAAAACCTCTGAAACTACATCATTATTCTGAAACCTCTGTGTTTCATAATATTGGGCACCACCCAGTATGGGGGTCTCACTTATCTTTCTTGCTTGGAGATGCATACTGCTCTTATGTCAATAAAGTCCCCTTGGTTAGGAGAAAATTATCCAAGCGAATTCTTTTGCACCTGAACCAGCTCTACCTACTCATCATCTCCACTTGTACCCAGAAACTTATTAATTTGAAATGTGTTTCCCTGTTCTTAGGTTAAATTAATGAGATTCTGATATTGAAAAGGAAAATTCTTCATTTGGGCTCTCACCCTGATTAACAAGGCAAAACTCAGAACAAAGAGAATTAAAATGATTTTATTATAAGTACCTCAAGGTAGCCAAGCCCTGATGGCTGATCACTGAAGATCAGCAGAGGCTTCAAGGTGGGGCCTTCAAGGTGGGTAACTAAGACAATCCAGATAGGTCCACCTCAGCAGAAGAGTTTGGGCCCTTGAATCTCAGTTCCTCCCCAAGATAGAAAGAACGTGACAATTGGAGATAGAAGTACCTGACAAAGAGCAAGCAATGCAAAAAGCTGCTGACCTCGTGTCTCCTTCCCCAGCAGGGCCTTCCCCAACGTGGACTGATAATCAGGGCTGGGCAAAATGGGATTCTGAGTCAATATAACTGTTCTGCTTCAATAGAAAGCACAATTTTTCACAATGTCAAGAATTGCACTTTCTTTGACTGTGATGATTTCAATCTGGCTTTAGTTGCAAACTTTTGTGGGAATTGGTTTCATAATAGGCAGTAAGGTGTCACAGTGGTGGATAGAGTACTAAACCGGAAATCAGGAAGACCTCAGTTCAGACCCAGCCTTAGACCCTTAGTAACTGGACAAGTCACTTAACCTAGACCAGTCTGTTCTATCATCTGTAAAATGGGGATCATAATAGCGTTGGATTGAATTACTAGATTGGAGAATTGAGAAAGAAAGAGTATTTCATGAAAAGAAGCAACACTGAATTAAGGCTGCATGTGCATTTTTTAGCTAAGCATGTTCAGACTTGTTAGCAGCCCCAATCTATCTGATGCTGAGGATCAGATAACATAAAAAAATAAAAAGAATTTAGGATCTAAGGAGCATAGAGTCTATAGACCCATGGATAATTGAATGACAAAATAAATAACTAAAAACAGACACCCAAGTATCAAGGGGTGTGTGCGCGCGTGTGTGTGCGTGCATGTGTGTATGCATGTGTATGCATGTGTGTGCATGTGTGCATGCATGTATGTGTGCGCGTGTGGCGTGTGTGTGGGGTGTGTGTGTGTGTGTGTGTGTGGTGTGTGTGTGCGTGCGTGTGTGATTGTGTGTGTGTGTGTGTGTGGTACAAGAAACAACTGCAGGAATCCAAGAAAGGCCTCTTCCAGGCATAGACTTGAAGGATGCTAGGGACTCTAAAAGGTGAAAATGAGGAGGGATACTTTCCAATTATGATGGCCAACCTGTGCAAAGGCCATTAAATAGAATGCCAGGTATTAAGAACATCGAGGTCATTTTGATTGGAATACAGCATGTGTGAGGGCAAAGGCAGATTGGGAAGGGCTTGCAAATTGAAACAAAGGAGTTTTTATTTTAAACTAGAGGCAATGGTCAATGAAGTTTCTTAAGGTGAGAAGTGACGTGGCCACATCTATGTTTTAGGGCTATCAATTTTGCAACTTAAAAAATATTGTGCTTCAACTCTCTGGGGCATTTAGATATTAGGTATTAAATATCCATAAAGTCTTACTTTGACACTGTTTCACGGCAAGGGGGTGACCTTGGGTTTTTGAAGACTAATCCAGTGAGGAATAAACTTTAGTAGATTATGAAAAAACTCCAAGTATGGTCATAGCCCTGGTCATAGATCTAGAAAGGACCTCAAAAGCTATCTAGTCAAATCCCTTCATTTTATAGATGAGGAAACTGAGGCCCAGGAAGGTTAAGTAATTTGTGCAAAGCCACACAAGTGGGATCAGAGGAAGGATTTGAACTAAGGTCTTCTGGCCACATCCTGAGTCTGCTATCTGAGGACTAACTTGGCTAAGTATGGATAGTGCCATCATCAGTCAGCTGGCCACTAGGTGTAAATTCAAAAAGAAAACCAAGCAAAACAAAGAGCGACCCTGGGTGCCGTCCATTGCTTCTTTGTTAAGAATGGTGGCAGAGGTATAAGAAAAAGAAGAGAGGATAATAAGTGAGAAAGGAATTATAATTTTATATTGATATGGTATGTGTAATGAATATACTAGTAATTCAGATTTCTCAGAGCTGCCTTTTCTGGCTTGGGAGTCAGAAACTCACAATGCAACTTGAAATGATCATGAAAATCTTAACAATGCTCTCACAATCTCTCCATTCCTGTGCCTGTGTAGCTGAAGTGAAAGGGATCAAAGATTGCAGAACCTGTTCCTGTCACAGAACTCTGGTCTTGTGCCCACCAAGTAATCATGACCCCTGAGACTTGAAAGAATTAACGTGAGAATTGTTCCCACAAGACCCCGTGTTGTCCTGCACTCATGGGCTTGTTGTGGGAAAGCACTCAGGCCCTGAAAATGATTGTTTTGGAATTTACCTTCCCCCCATCTTTTCCCACTTATGATTTATGGATATAAACTTTGTCTTGATTCCAGCATGGGGAGCTGTCCTCAGGAGAACTTCAAAAGGTCTTTAATTAATTTGCTGCTTGCTTCCTGGCACTCTTTCTCTGGCCTGCTTTGTGGGCTCTAGCTATTCACAAGTTAGAGACCAGTTCTGTCTGGACTCCATTTAAAATTCTGTTAACATTAATTGGTGGTAGTGGCTTACGGGGTGAATGTGGAAGGGAAGCCTTCAGGATATGAGTGAAGGAAGTAGGTGCTACTGGACCTTTCTCCAGAACCCCAACTTGCTTCATCTGGCTGAGTGCTACTCCACCTGGCCTTCAATGGAGCCTGCCTGTCACTGTGGGACATGCTCCAGGGCCTCTTTCTTGACCAGCTTCTACTTGGATCACTCTGGTAAAGCCTGGGTTGGGGTTTTTTTTTGGTATTTTTCTGCACATGAATTAGAAAATTCTGGAGTGTGTGTGTTTTCATTTTTGTTCCCTGCATGTGTCTAATTCTACTTGCCTGAGAATTTCTTACACATTGCGTTTTGTGTGCCTCTGCAACCAGTTGAAATCAACGTTTGAATTGCACACTTGGTTAGAGTGGTAAAACATTGACTTCTGTAATTCAAGCAGATTGCTAGCACAGCGTGGATTATTTGTATCTGTGTATTTGTGTACTTGTATTTTTGTATCGTGTATACACGTTAGTTAAGTGGTGTTATTATATTTGAGCATTCACTTTTGAAAATGGGACACGTGTGTTAAGGGAAAAGGGGAGGTTACAGCAGTTCCTATCAACTCATCCCCAAAACCAACATGTGCCTTTCAAATGTATAAGAAATATGGCCTTGACTGCCCCTCTTATTGGCAAGACTGGCTGATTTGACTATTTTTGACCCCAGACTTTGCTGATTCCGTTGGGGCAGTTTTGATAAGACAAAGTTAGAGTACTTAAGACAGAAACTTATAAATAAGGAAACTCAGCTTCTTGAGTGGGACAGCTATAATAAATGGTACTCAGAGGCAAGGGAAAGAGAGCATAGATCTAAACTAGAATCAGTGAAAGAAAGGCTTAAATCATTTGAAAATCTTTTCCTTAACAGCCCCCCAAACTACCCAAAGGCCTTAACTATATCCACTTTTACCAAAAGACCCCACACCAGCTCCCCAATTTCTATGTTCCCTTTCAAGGTACAAGCCAAAGTTTTCCTGGGAAGAAACCCTGAGGAGAGGGGCTTGATCAGGATCTGTGGTTTCAAGCCCTGGAAGTTCAGAGAACTCCAAGTTGTTGCCAAGGAGTGTCCTAGCTCCAGGGAGGATCCCATAGGCTTTACTGAGTAGTTCTGACTCACCCACTTTTCATACAGACCCCAATATCTGGATCTGTTTCAACTCATGGTTGCCTTGGTCAGGATGGGGGAGAGTAAAAAATGGTGTCAAAAAGCTGGTTTGGAAGACCCAGAGGAGGATCTTAAGATAGATTGGGATTCAAAAGACTGAATAAAGTGCATTACCAACTCATCCAAGTTATGGGTGAAAAGCTCCATGAGGCCATACCCTTTTCGTTCCTCCAACCCACTGATTTAACAAAGGTCTGAGATACTAAACAGGACCTTGAGGAATCTGCCCATCAATTTTATGAGAGATGGCCAAGTTTTTGATGCCAGCTATAGTCTCAAACATGATAGGGCAGTGAGGGCAAGTTCAGTTTCTTCTCTACTTTGCTAATAATCTTCACTCACCCATCTCTAAACAAATTAAGTTGACTATTTTTGATTGGCAACACTGATATTAGGTTCCTCCTTGAGATGGCAGCCACTCTAGTAGAGGAGGATGAAATTAGAAAAAGGGAACTGAGAGAAGCAAAAGGGAAATTTTTCCTTGCAACCCCTCTGCAACTTTATCAGCCTATCACTTACCATCTCCCCCCATCTCTACTATCAAAATCAGTCAGGCCAAGAATTTGTTTGTCTTGCAAAAAAAACAGCCACTGGAAGAAAGAATATAAAATGACAGCTAGAGTAGATAGTAAAGAGAAAAAAGAGAAACCACCCCCAAAACAATTGGGGGGCCTTCCCTGCAATCTCAATCACTCAACATGACTCAGCTCTAGGGAGGGCTGGCAGGAGGGATGGCAAAAAGCAGGGGATGTACAGAGCATGCCCATTATCCCTATGATTACTGTTGAAGATGTTTCCTTGCTCATACAGGGGAAAAAAAAATGTCTCTTCTAGTTGATACCAGTGCTATATTCTTAGTTTTAAACCCCTCTGCCTTCCCCACTCCCCTCCCCCAAAGTCAAGAGTATGTCTCAGTTGTGAGGATTACTAATAAGACCACTGAAGCCCCTATCTCAGAAGCTATCTCCCTTTTTGCTGTGGCCAGCACAGTATATGGCCCAACAACCAGCTAAATAAAAGAGAGGGAGAGAGAGAGAGAGAGAAAGAGAGAGAGACGGGGATGTATTTGATAGTCTGTTTATTACAGAGCCATTTCATACAGAGCCAAAGATACAAGAAAATCATAAGGCTTATGTTCCCTATAGTAGGAATTTCTGGAACGAACAGTCCCTTCTTGGAATTTACCACTCCTGCCCCAGCTCAAAGCTAATCATTTATTAAGATTTTATCCTAGGACCACGTCCGGAGGCATAAACAAACAGGGAGTCACAGGACTTGGTACTCCCCTGAAATTTCTAGGATACTTCAAGATCCAAAGAAAGCATCCACCCAACAAGATTATAATCTTTCTGTATATCTGCCTCATAGAAGAAGGGGAGCATGAAAGTCTGGTCCACTACACCTTTTTATTGGAGGGATCAGTGCCTTTCATCTTTTTGTCCTGGTCCATGAGACCCCTAGACACTTAGTAGGACATGATCTGCTCCATAAATTATAGGCCACAATTTCATTTGACTCAGGAGGAATGTAATAGCAAACAAAGTATGCTTCTTTGCTGTTTTTCTGGATTGAGTTTTAGCCAATCAAGTGCCTTTGGTTGAGTCTTGTCTTTGATTGAATCAAGAGTCTTTGATTGGAAACAGTGTATATTGTATGGCTTGGAGGGAGAGGGGAGAGAGTAGAGAGAGAAGCAGAGCTGAGAGAGAAAAGTGAAAGTGAGCAGGCTAGGGGAGGCCTAACAGAAAGAATGTTTGTGATATCAGTGCTCCCTCTGTTAATCTGTGTTAATTTCTGACAGAAGCCCTGTCTGTTGATCTTTATGAGTGAATTGAGTTGAAGATCTACCCACGGGAAGGTGGTTTAGCTTAAACCCCTTTTAAGAGCTGTTAAAGTGAATTGAGATGATGATGCTGGTAGTGTGTATAAATATTGTTGTAGCCCTGTTAAGGTTTATTTTCCTAGAAACAGAAGCTGAGGGCAGAAGCCCCTGGAGTCTGCTGTCAGGCAGAAGCAGGAATAGCTTGGAGTGAAGCAGTCCCTGTAAGCTGAGACAAGGAGCAGGAGCAGAGAGCTGCTTGCATATGAACCCAGGCAAGAGCTGGGAGTTGTCAGTCCACAGAGGAGGAGCCGTGCATGGGGTTTGGAAGTCAGCCTCGGTCAAGATGAGAGAGAACTTTACTTGGACACCGTACATTGATTCAGGAGATTGTGACTTACTGTGACCTAAAGATGGATGGTGTTTCTGTTTTCTGCTGCCCCTGAAGGATGATATGTTGTGCTAGGGAAGACCCTGGCCTAGGACCCCCTGCTTGTGTGAACAAGTGTTTTGGGGAATGCTACTGAATGCAATAATATTTGCTGTGTGGGGGTTCTGAGAAATGCTATAAAATACACTGAATGATATGCTTTGTTTAAGACTATGTGTCCACCTTAGTAACAAATTATTATGTCATCTTGTTGCGAATATTATGCTTTAGCTTATTGCTGAATGAATAGATAATTCACTATACTATGCCATTAGACCCTTGAAATTATTCACAGCAGCAGTCCTCAGGTGTACTGCCATGATTGGTGTTACAAAGAATCACTTCCTTTTGCCTTTTATCCCTGACACCCCCCACCACTGAAAGTGTCCTCATTCCTTTAGGCCTTTTTCTCTTAACTCCTTATGACCATCAGGCTGATGTGGATACAATGGTGTCTTAAGGGTTAAAGGGAATATTAAGGGTTACTTTTCCAGGCCTCCTGAGGGGGTTTGAGGCTCATTTTTAGTCCATCTTGTAACTTGAGATCCTGTAACTTGAGGGTGTCTTAAAGCCCTTTTCCCCTTATCTTGAAATACCATACAACTTGCACCAAAAGAATTGTTTTTGTACCCCTTATCCTGTGTTCTCTATCCTGTCATTCATCTTCCTCATCCTGTGTCATGACAAATTTTTCCTTATCTTGTAAGCAACCATTTCCTCATCTTATTTGCATTTAACCTAATAAATATACTAATAAATCCCTAATCTTCAACCCCCATAAGAAACCCTAAAAATTATATCATCATCCTGAACATCTCTATATAAGCATAACTCCTCCAAATATTGGGGTCTCATTAAGCTTTCTTGCTAAAGAGGCCTATGTTACTTTTTCATGTAAAATTTTAAAAAAAGAAACTGCCATTGGCTAAAAGAGAAGATCTAGGGCAATGGTTCTCAATCTTCTTAATGCTGTGACCCTTTAATACTCGTATGTGGGCATATCTGCATGTGGGCGGACCCGCCTGGAGATGGATAGAGGAGTGGTGTCTCGGTTCCTAAGACTACGGGAAATATGTGTTTTCTGATGGTCTTAGGCAACCCCTGTGACCCCTGTGAAAGAGTCGTTCGACCCCCAAAGGGGTTGCGACCCACAGGTTGAGAACCACTGGTCTAAGTGAATTCTTTTATACCTGAACCTGCTCTCCCAACTCTGACCTCAAAAAGGCTCTTAACCAAATTCCCCCTAGCTTGTGGGCTTGAGCTGCTACCAACATCTGGTGAGTTATCAGTGACTTCCTTGGTCTGGCAGGCTCTTGCCATCTAGGGATCCTGACTTTTCAGGTACTGCTCACCCCCTTTTCATGACTTCCTATGGGATTCTGCACCTCAGCCCTTAACTCTCTCTTTTGTTTTCATTTTTTTTGCCTTTTTTTTGGAGGGGGGAGGGTAGGGCAATTGGGGTTAAGCGACTTGCCCAAGGTCACCCGTCTAGTTAAGTGTTAAGTGTCTGACTTCGCATTTGAACTCAGTTCCTCCTGACTCCAGGGTCAGTGCTCTATTCACTGTGCCACCTAACTGCCACTTAACTCTCTCTTTTGAAGCTCAAAACTACTTTGATTCTTTGAAGTCAGCCCTCCAACACTCAGCAACTTTAGGCCTCCCCAACTATTCTCTCCATTTGATTTATTCATTCCTGAGAAATGAGGGAATGCAGTTGGTGTACTAACACAAAAACATGGTGAAAACTTTCATCCCGTGGGATACTAGAGTAAAACTTTGGACAATGTTGCTTAGGGCCTCTCAGGCTATATTTGGGTACTAGTGGCCACAGCTGTCCTTGTCTCTGCAACTGAGGGCATTTGTCTTGATTCTTCTTTAATGGTACATGTTCCCCATGCCATTGAAAAACTCCTGAATTCACCCCATATTCAGCATTTGTCTTCTAGCAGGCTAGCCAGCCTTGAAGTGACTCTGTTATCCAACTTAATCTGACCAAACATGTAAAAACACTCAAGCCACCAACCTATCTGAGGTAGAAAGTGAGTATGAGACTTTAGACCATGATTGTATAATTGATCTAGATGTCTTGCTTTCTCTCCTGGAGGACATGAAGAAAACCCCCTTAGAGTGAACAGACTGGTATGGTGATGCATCTTGCCTCAGAAATGAGGAAGGAGACTTGGTTGCGGGTTATGGTATCACCACAACCACAGAGGTTGTTGAAGCATCATCATGAGGTGATGCCCATTCAGCACAACAAGCCGAACTTGAGGCAGTGGCTAGGGCTTGTGAACTAGGAAAAGGACAAAGAATTAATATCCATACTGATAGCAGGTATGCATTTGGGGTGGCACACAACTTTGGGATGCTATGGAAACATTGGGGCTTCCTCACCTCCTCAGGACAACCCATTAAAAATCAGAAACAGGGTTCCCATCTATTAGATTGTTTACTGCTTCCCCAGGCCCTAGCAGTAATCAAAATTCTAGGGCATAGCCAAGGAAACAGCATTCACGTCTGTGAAAATGATTTAGCTGACCAAGCAGCTAAAATCGCAGCTTGAACTCCCCAAATTCCTGAGGGCATGGCTGCATTGCAGAGGTCCCTATGGAACTTTCACTTTGCCCCAGAAGAAAGACTTTAGCATATTCATCTAGCCCTGAAGGCTAGCCTAAGCCTCTTAGCCTAACAAAAGAAGAAATAGCCAAAGCCCAGAAAAGAGTACTTATCACCAAGCAGGAAAAACAACAAAAGGAGAGATTAAACTCGATTAGGCTAGGGACTATGGGTTTATAGCTCAAATGGATTTACTCCCTAAGAACTAATCCCTCCCTATGATGGAACACCTTTACTCATTCAGCCCTGGGGAACCTGCACACCTGGTAGAGCTTGCCCTAAACTGCCTATGAGGTGTGTCCCACCTGCTCCAAGCTCAAAGCATCCAGGCCTCTGAAGCTTGCCTGTGGGCAATTTCCTCTCCCTTGTGCCTGCTTTGAAACCTGGCAGATTGACTTTATTCAATTACCACTCGCCCATGCTTTGGTTATAGTCTGCATGTTTTCCCTGGTGGATGGAGGTTCCCCTGTGATACTGCCACAGCCTCTGGGGTAGCAAAAATCCTCTCAGAAAAAAATCATTCTATTATGGGGGAGGGGAAGGGGAGTTAAGTTCCTAAAGAAATACGTAGTGATAGAGGTGCCCATTTCACTGGAGGTTCATTAGCTAAGGTGTTTTCATCCTAGCCAATTTCTCAGCACCTCCATTGTGCCTGTCACCCCCAGTTATCAGGAATGGTTGAAAGAATTGATGGAATATTTAAAACCTCCCTTGCTAAATTGAGGAACTAGGTATTCTCTGGCCCAAAGCCATTAATTTAGTCCTGCTAAACCTTAGATCTAGACCATTTAGTTCCTATAAACTCAATTCCTATGAGATAATAACAGGACACCCCATGCCACTGTACCTGGAAGGCTCCCTCCTACAATACTGTATTGGGTTGGCTCAGAAAATATCAGAGACTTACAGACTTGCCTCACAATGCCATTCTTTAGAAATTTCAACTGAATCTCAGGCCCTGATCCAATTCAGGGTCTATTGGAAACGGCCATCTCCGAACATAATCCTTGGAGTCAAAGTGGAAAGGTCCCTTTGAAGTCCAATTCACACCCCCCACTGCAGACAAACTCAGGGGAGTGGAGGGCAGTGCCACCCACTTGGATTGTGGAACCCACAGA
>CM053582.1:2876652-2888339 GCA_028627135.1 Pseudochirops cupreus
TTGAGCTCTCCTTGAATCTTTGAGGTACAGGCTCTGGGAGCCCCCTTGAATCTTCCCATGGAAGGCATTTGCCTGAGGTCATGGGCCTTAAGTTGTGGCTCTGCCCAAGTCTTTAGCCCTCCTTTGTTCCAACAGTTTCCCACCCTTGAACTGGCCTGGCCCACCATTGTCTGTGGTCTCCAGGTAGCCTCCAGCAACTTCCCACACTTAATCACTCATTACTAGAGTCTGACCTCATCTGACTCCTGAAGACCCTCCCCAAACTCCTCCTCTAGACCACCCCTAGATTCCTCCCACAACACTTCTGTATATGGAATCCCATCTTCCCTCCATGTGGTGTGAGAGTGCCATAGAATGACCTAGCACAAACTTACTCTGTCCTGCTTGCCCAATACAAGCATCACAGATACCTAGGCTCCTTAAGAGTCTACTCCATATGGCGAACTTTCAATAAATTTTACTTTTCTTTGCCTGAGAAGACTTGAGTCGAATTCATTCGGCAGGACCCGGCCTGTTGGTATATTGGGGTCTTGAGCAACCCTAACCCTCTTTATGGGTAACCACATCACCAAGACCCCCAGACTGAGAAGTAAATGACAGCAGATATAGACCACTGACCCAAGAAACCAGACACAGTCTGAGGTTTGCAGTTGTTACCTTTACAAACTAAGCCTTTTTTCTCTCTTAGCAATTGTCCTCTTAATCTTCGTGGAAGTAGCAGGTTTTTTTTCTTTCACTTTTGCATTCTACTTATCCTCCTAAATTGTAATTATTGTGTTTTACTCAAGTTCTATGTCTGAACTCAGCATGGGTGAGTTCCCCAATTTATTTTTGTACCTCCAGACCATTCTCTCTTGTCCAACACAAGCAGGTGATCAATTTACAACCATCTTATGACCACTTAGTCAGTGGAAATATCCCATCCTTCACTCAACTTGTGACTCCCCTGCTAATATGTCATTTTTGGCCCTCAAGAGCAAGGTCCATGAACCAATGAGATTCTGTATTTTGCCATTCCTCTTTGCATATTTGGGTATCAAACACTATACAAACAAGGTACTGGAAGAAGGGGTCATCTCAGATTGTGAGGAAGATCTAAAGTTCACTTCATTAGAGGGGACCAAGGACCCTTTAATAAAGTGCCATTGGCTCAGTCTTATACCTCAGTTTCTTTTATTGTAGGTTAGATGATTTTAATCCCAACATAACCTCTATTTGCCTTGGAGACTACTAGGTGGCTCAATGGAGAGACTACTGGGCCTGAAGCCAGGAAGACCTGAATTCAAATCCAGCCTCAGATACTCACTACCTGTGAGTATGACCTGTGAGTGTGACCCTGGGCAAGTCATTAAACCTCTGTTTGCCTTAATCCACTTGAGAAGGAAATAGCAACCTACTCTTGTATCTGCCATGGTTGGACCCGACTGAACAACTGAACAACAATGTATCAGGAACTGATGGCTGGGATACAAATGCAAAAAGAGAAAGGAGCCTTACTTACTCTCAAGGAGATTACATTCTAATGGGAAATAATAAATATATCTAAGTACAATCATAATCAATGTAAACAAAATAAAAGGGAGTTTAAATACAAGTTAGAGAAGGAGAATCCTAGCAGGAAACAGGGATAAGGAAAGATTTCAGGCAGAAAGTAGTGCTTGAGGTATGTCTTGAAGGAAAAGAGGCCGTTGTTTTGGTTTGTTTACTTTTAGTTTACAACGTTCAGTGCCACAGCCCCTTGGGTTTCAGATTTTCTCCCCCTTCCTCACTCCCCCATCATGGCTGCATGCGGATACAGGATCTACAGATATCTCCCCATTGATCATTAGCCAGGTTGTAAAGAAGGATTGCAACTGATGGAATGCTCAGTGGGAAAGAGGAAACAGAACAAAACAAGAAAAAGAAACAGAGTGAGTAGTTTGTTTCCATCTGCACTCAGACTCCGCATCTCCTCTGGATGTGGATATCTCCTTCAATCACGAGTCTTTCGGAGTTGTCCTATAACCTTGTGTTGCTGAGGTGAGCCCAGTCTAGTGAGGTTAGTCGTCACACATACGTTGTGTCTGTCATTGTGTACAAAGTCCTCTTGGTTCTGCTCTTCTCACTCAGCATCAGTTTATATGTCTCCCCAGGTTATTAGGAAGTCCATCTGCTCCTCATTTCTTATAGCACAGTAGTATTCCGTTACATTCATATACTACAACTTGTTCAGCCATTCTCCAATGGATGGCATCCTCTTAATTTCCAATTTTTTGGCACCACAAAAAGGGCCGCTATAAATATTTTTGTACATACGGGTCCTCTTCCTACTTCTCTGATCTCTTTGGAATATAACCCTAGAAGTGGTATTGCTGGGTCAAAAGGTATGCACTTATTTGTAGCCCTTTGGGAATAGCTCCAGATCACTCTCCAGAATGGCTAGATCAGTTCACAGCTCCACCAACAGTGCATTAGTGTTCCAATTTTTCCACATCCTCTCCAGCTTTTATCATTTTGCTGCTTTGTCATCTTAGTGAGTTTAGTCAGTGAGATGTAGTATCTCAGAGTTGTTTTGATTTGCATTTTTCTGATCACTAGTGATTTGGAACATTTTTTCATATGCTTATAGATGTCTTTAATGTCATCTTCTGAAAACTGCCTGCTCATATCCTTTGACCATTTATCAACTGGGGAGTGGCTTATATTCTTATAAATTTGACTCAATTCTTTGTATATTTTAGAAATGAGGCCTTTATCAGAGACACTGGTTGTAAAAATTCTTTCCCAATTTTCCACTTCCCTCTTAATCTTGGTAACATTGGCTTTGTTTGTACAAAAGCTTTTCAATTTAATATAATCAAAATTATCCATTTTGCATTTTGTAACGCTCTCTAACTCTTGTTTCATCATGAAGTCTTCCCCTCTCCATAGATCTGACAGGTAAACTATCTCTTGCTGAAAAGAGGCATTTTCTCAGGCATAGTTGGGAAATGTAGCTTTGTGAAAGAACCAGAGAAGGGCCAGTATAACCAGATTTCAGAGTAATGTCCAAAGCATCTAGAAAGATGGAATGGGGCCAGGTTGAGAATGACTTTAAAAGCCAGAGAGAAGATTTATACACACACACACACACACACACACACACACAGAGACACATTTAAATTGTAATTATTTTTTTTATTGGAAAACAAAATATAAAATGGAATGGATTTGAGGCAAATTGTGCCATAAGCAATTTTTTTAAATAAGTGGCTAAACAAAGTTTAAAAAGCAAGTAACAATAGAAGAAAATGTTTTCTGGTACAGGACCAGCAGTACAAAAAAATAATGTACAAATACCTGGATAATACATCCATTTTGCAGTAGTACAACTTTCAGTACATATTGTCAACTGTCCACAGTCCATGCAGAGTTACAACTCCACACTCCAACAACAATATGTTGACAGCTCCTAAAGAAAACTACTTCTTTAAAAAAAAAAGAAAGGCATAACCCAGATGTTCCCTCATTTGACCAACTCCATCTAAGTTCAGATGTGCAGAAGGGCTTAGATATATGCAGACTAAGCAACATGCAACATATTTTACTTGATCAATTTTCCAAAATAAAGTTTCAGGAAAATGATAGTAGATAAGGGGAAGAAAAATATGGAGGAATGAAGTCCTAGTTACTACATATGCATATCCTTTTGACAGTGGGGGAGAAACCTTTTATAGATATGTTACAAAAAAAGGCAAATAAACAGTTTTGTACGAGAAATTTAACCATTCTGTACAATGTCTTCACTTTGCTGTCATCATTTGTACAAACTCTTTATACTTTACTTGACCATCACCATCAGTATCTGCTTCTTTGATCATTTCATCAACCTTTTCATCTGTTAACTTCTCTCCAAGGTTTGTCATCACATGGTGAAGTTCTGCTGCATTAATATAACCATTGCCATCCTTGTCAAACATACAGAATGCTTCTCTAATTTCTTCTTCACTGTCTGTGTCTTTCAGTTTTCTTGCCATCATAGTCAGAAATTCTGGAAAGTCAATTGTGCTATTACCATCAGCATCTACTTCATTAAACACTCATATCCTGTAATTCAGCTTCTGTGGGATTCTGCCCAAGTGACCTCATTACAGTTCCCAATTCCTTTGTTGTTATAGTACCTTCTCCATCCTTGTGAAATAGTGAAAAGGCTTCTTTGAATTCTGCAATCTGCTCTTCTGTCAGTTGATCAGCCATACTGTTAGCATTACTAGTGCCCAAGTTCTATCAAATAACCTCCACACTCGGTGGCTGCACTAGGACTCGAAGATTTAATATTTGACCCTACAGGCAAGAGAAGGTCACTGGAGTAGATTCAATAGGGGAGTGACATGGTCAGATCCAAAGTCACTTGGAAGTTCTGTGGAGAGTAGACTAGAGTGAAGAAAAATTGAGGCAGGGCCTAAACTCAAGTGGTCATTGTGTGGGCAGAGAAAAGGAGACACAAGTACAAAAGATGCTTTGGAGGTAGAAATGACCAGATTGGAAACTTAATAGAAATAGGTGGTAAGTTAGAGTGAGGAAGTGAAGAAAGATTCTGAGATTAAGAACATAAAAAGCAGAAAGAATGATGGTACCTTCAATGGAAATGGGGAAATCTGAAAGAGGTGTGATATTGGTGGGAGGTGAGAAGATAAGTTCTGTTTTCAACATGTTGAGTTTGATACGTATTTGAGAAATAACTTTAAAATATCTACCAGAAAGGCAATGGTGGAGGACTGAAGCTCAGGTAAGAGATGGACTGTAGGTCTGTGAGTCATTAGCATAGAGACGGTGGTCACCAAGATGGAGAAAAAAGTAGGGAATTGTGAAAATGCCATAATTATGATATGGATGATAAACCTACAAAGGAGACTGAGAAGAAGCTGATAGGTAAGAAAAGAACTAGGACAGAGCAGTGTCATGAAATCCCAGAGAGGAAGAAAGGGTAGTCAAAGGTGCCAAACATAGCAGAAAGGTCAAGTTTACCCTTAAAGACTGGAAAAGGACAATCAAGTTGGACAATTGCGAGATTATCATAACTTTGGAGAGTGGAATTTCAGTTGAGTAAATAAATATAGGCTGCACTTCCCTCCCCCCCAATCTAACTCATAAACACTCAGTATCATCTATAATTGGCATTATTTTTAGTGTATTTTTTTTACCCCTTTTAAAGAGTTTTTATTTGAGTAGTGTGGCCTGTATTTAGGGAAAGCCCATGTTAGAACTAATAAAGGTAAGATTAGCTATCTAGATACTCAGGTAGGGTAAGTAGGGTGTGTGTGTGTGTGTGTATGTGTGTATGTCAGTGTGTGTCAGAGTATGTGTGAGCATGAGAGTCAGTGTGTGTGTGATTGTGTGTCAGTGTGTGTGTGAGTGTGAGTCAGTGTGAGTGTGTGTGTGTGTGTGTGTGTGTGTGTGTGAGTGGGTGGGTATATAAGTGAGTGTGAGAGAGAGAAAGAGAGAGAGAGAAAGAGAAGGAGGGAGGGAGGAAGAGAGAGAGAGAGAGATAATAACTGGTTATGGGAAGGTATCCTTTAATTATTGTAGGAGAAGAAGTTAAAGGCAGAAGAGAAACAGAATTCAAAAGAATCAGTATGGTAATAATTGGAAAGGTAGGGGAAAAACATCACAGTAGGCATTATCATCCATGCTTGAGTATTTGAAAAGGATCAGAGTGGAAGAAACCAAAGTTCCTGGATTACTACTCTGTTATCAGATGCAAAAATAATTCTCAAACTGAATCCCTCCCAGAAGTCTTCAAACAAAAATCAGGAAAACCACTAGTCAGGTACATAGTCTAGGAGGGAATTCCTGTTCACATGCAGAAGAATCCTGTTCAAGATTACACTAGATGATTTCTGTGGTCCCATCTAATACTGAGATTCTATTATTCTGTGTTTCTCAGCAGGTCTCCAAAAATGAGAATAAAGCTAACAGTCATTTTAAAAATTTAAACGGTCATATATTTGGCTTCATTGTAAACCATCCCCACCTGGTTTTAAAGGTCAAATTATAATTATGAGAAGCTCTTAATTCTCTTTTCCAGGGGCACCTAGGTGGCACAGTGAATAGAGCACCTGCCCTGGAGCCAGGAGGACTTGAGTTCAAATTCCGACCTCAGACACTTAACACTTACTAGCCTCGTGACCTTGGGCAAGTCACTCAACCCCAATTGCCCTGCCTTCCCCCCTCCAAAAAGACCAAAAAAAAAAAAGAATTCTCTTTTCCAGAATTTTAAAATATACCACATGTAAATGGCTGTGCAAAGATTTATGTATTCTCCATTCTTCTCATGGACCAGAAATGAATAGGAGGAAGCAATGTTATTTGTTCTAGTAGAAATAAATTTTTCCATGAAATATTCTATGAAAGAGATCACTATTTGTTTTATATCAGTACCCAGGCTTGATTTCCCAGTTTGTTTACTCCATAATTTCTTCAAATGTCAGAATGGAGAAATATACTCAGAAGAAAAGCCCTTGAATAGAAAGTCCTGCTCATTTCCCATTCTTTTACAATAATCCTGAAACACTTTTGAAAACCATCTAAACCATATGATCTAATGTGGCATCAGTCCTTTACACAATAGAATGTCTTTCTTTCCTTCATAGTTTATCTTCATCCTTTGCTATCTGGGAAATTAACTCTATTTTTTAGCCCCTCCATGAGTTACCAATTTAATGTATTTAAGGAGTACAAAGATGTCTAAAACATTGAAGATAATTAAGTCCTACAGTTTCCAGACTACACAAAAACAAATGGCCATTGTCTGTAAAATGCTATAATTGAATATTATAAATATTTCCAGGCCAGGTCTTGCTATGAATTATTTAGTCCATTTGTCCTAATTAAAGATGTATTGGAAGACTAATGTCGCATAACATGACATGTTACATAACATGACATGTAGCATGACATGACTTTACTTAGCAACAAGTTGTCCATGTAATGACCTCAAACTAAATATGTATAACCCAACTAGTGATCTGAAACATGTGGCAAACTTAAATAATAGGAATTCTACCTTCATATTTACATTAATTTACACAATATTTATTCTGTTTTAAAGATTTATTGTGGTAAGAAAAAGCATTTGAAAGTGAGTATGTAATGATATTCCCACGCCTTGTAAACATCTTGTAAAAATCTGTGATCTATTGCTCTAAATAATCTCACCACACAGGATTTGGACCATCAGTAGAAGGAAGTAAATTTATACAATTAAATCAAATTATAACAATGGGAATTTTTATTCTAACTATAAAAAGTACTTTAAGGATGTGAGCACCTGGGGAGGGTGGCAGGGCAAAGAGCTGTTTTATGATCGTGAGAGTTGTACACAATAAAATTAGCTTGGGCTATCAGAACATCTTTAAGAAAGGATCACAAGGGAACAAATGGAAGACATATCCCTAAGCTCATTAAGAGCCAAAATGAAGTGTATAGAGGTGGTGGGGATGCAGCGTCAAAGAGGGGAAACACTTCGTATCTTAAAAGAGAGAAACATCATTCCTTCCAGATGCAATGTCCTTATCACAAACTGCTTTCAAAGGTATTTTACATATCATTTCGGAAAGTTTTTTAAAAGATCTTTTCTCCTTGGTTCCAGGGTGTCATAATAAATATGCAACTAAGGGAAACTTAGGCATGAAAGTTCCAGCACAATCTATTTTTTGGTAAAACTAGCAATTACCAATTATAGAGGTCAATGGACCCCCAGGGACCAGAGACCCACCCATACAATCAGCATCCTTTTACACAGTCTACTTACATAAGTTCATTACATACTGTCAACTGATTTCAACTAAACTAAGATTGACTTATAGAAGGGGTCTTCCAGATCCCTTAGTAACAGGGACACAGAGTTAGTCCACATCCTTGGAAAGTCCCCAATCCTACACTCCCCTGTACTACAGAAACTCAATGCTAAGAATAAAACATTTCATGACCAGGTTGAATCATCCTTTGTTCATCTAATTTATCTTCTTCAAGTGGCAGGTTTGCTCAAAGTGACATGCATAGTTTCCTATCAAATATTATACTGCTCAAAATGGCATATATAGTCTTCTATCAAGTATCATACTACCATGGCCTATACAAAACAGTTCTAAATCTAAGTCTTTAAAAAAATGGTTACAACAGATATTGCTGTGATTAATACTACTCTTGACTAATCAAGCAATAATAATTTCCCAAGGGACTTTCTAGGCAATAAGAAGTCCATGCTTGAGATGTGTGTGTGTGATATGACTAGACATAGTATTTCTTTCTTTTTAAAATAGTATTTTATTTTTTCCCACTTACATGTAAAGACAATTTTTAGCATTCATTTTCATAAGATTTTGGGTTCCAAATTTTTTTCCCCTCCTTCTTTCCCTCTCCTCTTCCCAAAATGGTAAGCAATTTGATATAGTGCAATTCTGTAAAACCTATTTCCATATTAGTCACAGTTGTGAAAGAAGAAACAGATCAAAAGGAAAAACACACACACACACAAGTAATAAAGTAAATGAAAACAGTATGCTTTGATCTGCAGAGTCCATCAGTTCTTTATCTGAATATGGATAGCATTTTCCTTTGTGAGTCTTGTGAGTACTTGTCTTAAGTCATTGTGTTGCTGAGAACAGCTAAGTCATTCATAGTTGATCATCATACAATGTTGCCGATGCTATTTATAATGTTTTCCTGGTTCTACTCATTTCACTTTGCATCAGTTCATACAAGTCTTGAGGTTTTTCTGAAATCTTCCTGCTCATCATTTCTTATTGCACAGTAGTATTTCATTATATTTATATACCACAGCTTGTTCAGCCATTCCCCCAATTGATGGTCATCCCCTCAATTTCCAAAATTTTATTACCCCAAAAAGGGCTGCTACAAATATTTTTGCACATGTAGGTCCTGTTTCCTTTTTTTTTTTTTTATGGTATCTTTGGATACATACCTAAGTAGTGGTATTGCAGGATCAAAGGGTATGTACAATTTGGTTGCCCTTTGAGCATAGTTTCAAATTGCTCTCCAGAATGGTTAGATTAGTTTACAACTCCACCAATAGTGCATTAGTGTCCCAATTTTCCCACAGCCTCTCCAACACTTATCATTTTCCTTTTCTGTCCTATTCGCCAATCTGATAGGTGTGCAGTCGTACCCCAGAGTTGTTTCAGTTTGCATTTCTCTGATCAAAATTAATTTAGTGTGCTTCTTCATATGACTATAGATAGCTTTGATTCTTTTTTGTTTGAAAACTGCCTGTTCATATCTTTTGACCATTTATCAATTGGGGAATGGCTTGTATTCTTATAAATTTGGTTCACTTCTCTATATATTTGAGAAATGAGATCTTTGTCAGAGACACTTGCTGTAAAGATTGTTTCCCAGCTTTCTGCTTCCCTTCTAATCTTGGTTGCATTGGTTTTGTTTGGGCAAAAGCTTTGTAACTTAATATAATAAAAATTATTTATTTTACATTCTGTGATGCTCTCTAACACTTATTTGGTCATGAATTTTTCCCTTTTCCATAGATCTAACAGGTTTTATTATTCCTTACTTTTCTAATTTGCTTATGTCTAAATCCTGTACTCATTTTGATCTTATCTTCATATATGGTGTGAGATGTTGGCCTATATCTAGTTTGTGCCATACTGTTTTCCAGTTTTCCTGGCAGTTTTTGTCAGATAGTGAATTCTCATCCCAGCTGTTGAGGTCTTTGGGTTTATCAAACACTAGGTTACTATGATTATTTACTACTGTTTCCTCTGTACCCAGTCCATTCCACTGACCCAGTACTCTATTTTTCAGCCAGTACCAGATGCTTTTGATGATTACTACTTTATAATATAGTTTGACATCTGATATTGCTAGGCCACCTTCCTTTGTATTTTTTTTTTAAATTAATTCCCTTGTATTCCTTGCCTTTTGGTCTTCTAAATGAATTTTGTTGTTGTTGTTTTTTAGCTTTATAAAATAATTTTTGGCAGTTCAATTGGCATGGTACTGAATTAGTAAATTAGTTTAGGTAGAAGTGTCATTTTTATTTTATTAACTCAGCCTATCCATGAGCAGTCGATATTTTTCCAATTGTGTGCATCCGACTTTAATTGTGTGAAAAGTGTTTTGTAATTGTGTTCATGTATTTTCTGGTTTATCTTGGCAGGTAGATTCCCAAGTATTTTATATTGTTTATGGTTATTTTAAATGGAATTTCTCTATCTCTTGCTGCTAGGCTTTGTTAGTCATATACAGAAATGCTGATGATTTGTGTGGATTTATCTTATTTACTGCAACTTTGCTGAAATTGTGAATTACGTAAAGTAGGTTTTTATTTTATTCTCTAGAGTTTTCTAAGCATACTGTCATATAATCTGCAAAGAGTGATAGTTTTGCTTATACTAATTCCTTCAATTTCTTTTTATCTCTTATTGCTAAAGCTAACATTTCTAGTACAGTATTGAATACCAATAGTGGTAATGGACATCCTTCTTTCACCCCACTCTTATCCAGAAGGCTTCTAGCTTGTCCCTATTACATATAATGCTTGCTGATGGTTTTGAATAGATACTGCTTATAATTTTAACACTCCCTTTGGTCCTATGCTCTCTAGTGTTTTTATTAGTAATAGGTGTTGTATTTCATCAAAAACTTTTTCAGCATCTATTGAGATAATTATATGATTTTTGTTGGTTTTGTTATTAATATGGTCAGTTATAGTGATAGTTTTCCTAATATTGAACCAAACCTACATTCCCAATATAAATCCCACCTGGTCATAATGTATAATATTTGTGATATATTTCCATAATTGCCATTCTAGTATTTTGTTCAAAATTTTTGCATCTATATTCGTTAGGGAATTTGGTCTATAATTTTCTTTCTCTGTTTTAGTTCTTCTTGGTTTAGGTACCAGTACCATATTTGTGTCATAAAAGGAATTTGGTAGTACTCTTTCTTCACCTTTTCTTCTAGATAGTTTATATAGTATTGGAATTAATCGGTCTTTAAATGTTTGCTAGAATTCATTTCTGAACCCATCTGGTCCTGGCAATTTTTTCTAAGGGAGTGCATTAATGGCTTGTTCAATTTCTTTTTCTAAGATGGGGTTATTGTAACCTACATTTTCATAAATATTCTATACTTTTATTCAGATTGTCAGATTTATAAGCATACAATTGGGCAAAATATTTCCTAATAATTGCTTTAATTTCTTCTTCATTGGCGATGATTTCACTCTTTTAATTTTTTTATACTGGATATATGATTTTCTTCTTTCTTTTTTTTTTTAAATCAAATTAATCAATGATTTGGCTACCTTATTGTTTCTTTTTTTTTTTCCATAAAACTAGCTCCTAGTTTTATTTATTAGAACAGTGGTTTTGAAGTGGTGCTGAGTGGTCTTTGTAATATTTTTGGGGTGATTTTCTCATTTTGAAACATTGTTGTAACTTCAGTCTTGTGTATGTACCACCAGTTTGTGAAATCAGTTTAACTCTGTCCCTTCCCTCCCCCCACAGCTGTAAAGCATTAACTCTGTCTCTTCCCTACCCCCAGCCTAGAGGTATTTCCTCTGAAACCATTAACTCTATAGCTATGATAACAAGAATCTTTTCAAGGCACTACCTCCTTTTGTTCCAGTAAACAAGACTCATCCATTTTCAAACTGGATGGGTACTCCTCATTTAAATTTGACCTCA
>CM053582.1:2895853-2919268 GCA_028627135.1 Pseudochirops cupreus
CCAACTGGAACTTGAGATACATAGGCACTGCAGTTGGGAGATCCATCCTGCCCTACCGAAAAGTGACATAGGAGAGAATAGACTGGGGGAGGGGGGACACACTGGGATGGCTGTTTTGGGGCGGTGGGTGGGGGAAATAGGGGGAGAAAATATGTAACTCAAAATCTTGTGAAAATGAATGATGCAAACCAAGATAAAATTTAAAAAAAAAAAGAAAAAGCAATTAAAGGAATTAGAACAGGAAATGAGGAAAGAAAACTATCATTCTTTGCAGATTATATGATAGTATACTTAGACAACTCTAGATAATCAAATAAAAACCTACTTTAAGTAATAAAGAACTTCAGCAAAGTTGCAGGATATAAGGCAAAGCCACACAAATCATCAGTATTTCTATATATGATCAACAAAGCTTATCAGGAAGAAATAAAAAAAGAAATTCCATTTAAAATAATCATAAACAATATAAAATACTTGGAAGTCAAGACAAATCCTTGGGAGTCAAGACAAGTCAAGTCAATACTTGGGAGCCAAGACAAATCCAGGAACTATATCAATACAATTACAAAACACTTTTCCCACAAATAAAGTAATATCTAAAAAATTGGGAAAATATCATTTGTTCATGGATAGGCTGGGTTAATATAATAAAAATAATAATTCTACCTTAATTAATTTACTGATCTCATCAATCAAACTATGAAAAATATTTTATAGAGCTATAAAAAATAACAACAAAATTCATCTGGAAGATCAATAGGTCAAGAATATCAAGTGAATTCATGAAAAACATGCAAAGGAAGGTGGCCAGATTTAAAAGTGTCTAAGAAACAGAGTGGTGAATCAGTGCCGTAAGTTAGGTGTAACAGACACAGTAGTCAGTGACAATAGCAATCTAATGTTTGATAGACACAAAGACTCCAGTTTCTGTAAGAAGACCTCACTATTGGAGAAAAACTGCTGGGAAAATTGGAAAACAGTATGGCAAAAAACTAGGCATAGACCAACAGCTCACAGCCTATACCAAAATAATTTCAAAATGGGTACACAGATTAGACATAAAGGGTGATACCATAAGCAGATTAGGAAAGCAAGGAACAGTTCACTTTTCCACTCTGTGGAGAAGGGAAGAATTTACTACTAAACAAATGATAGAGAATATTATGAAATGCAAAATAGATAAATTTGATTACATTAAATTAAAAAGGTTTTACACAAACAAAACAAATGCAGCCAAGATTAGAAGGGAAGCAGAAAGCTGGAACACAATTTTTACAGGTGGTATTCCTGATAAAGGCCTCATTTTTCCTTTTTTTTTTCTTTTTTAAAAAAATTATTTATTTTCTTGTTTACATCAGTCATTTCCATGAAATTTTGAGTTACAAATTTTCTCCTCATCTTTCCCCCACCCACCACCCCAAAACAGCCATCCCACTGTATAACCCCTCCCCTAATCTGCTCTCTCCTATGTCCCCCTCCGTTGCCCCTCTGACTTCCCAGTAGGGCAAGACGGATCTCCCTACCCCAGTGCCTGTATATCTTAATTCCCAACTGAATGTAGTTAATAATAATAATAATAATAATAATATATATATATATATACACATATATATTTTTAACATTTGATTATAGAACTTTAAATTCTAGATTCTTTCCCTTCCTTCCTCATCACCCACCCCCACTGGAAAGACAAGCAATTCAATACAGGCTGTACATGTGTAGTTATGCAGAACATCTCCACAATGGACATATTGTGAGACTAATTATGTGTCCCTCCTTCCTATCCTGCCCTGCCCTTATTCTGTTCTCTACCCTGTCCCTGTCCTTTTACAGAAGTGTGTGCTTCCAGCAACCCTCTCCACTCTGCCCTCCCCTCCATCATCACCCCTCGCATCCCCATCCTCTCTACTCTCCTGTGTAGCAAGATACCCAGTTTAGAGTTTATGTCATTCCTTCCATAAGCTGAATTCAATGAGGGTAAGGTTGACCCTTTCCCTATTGCCTTCCTGTTCTTCCCCTCCGCTGTAACAGTTATCCCTTGACTCTTCTATATGAGATGATTAATCCCATTCTATCTCTCCCTGCCTCTTCTCATTCTATTCCTCTCCTATCTCACAATTTCACCTTTTAAAGTATCATCCCTTCCTATTCAATTGATCCTGTGCCCTCTGTTTATGTACACATAAATAGACACACTCACATATGTATTCATATGCATATGTACCTTCCTATATAGACATATGTGTATGTATACATACGTACATATATATATATATATATATGTATATATATATATATGTATACACATTTATATTCCCTTCACCTACCCTCATACTGAGAAAAGTTTCATAAGTTACATTTGCTTTTCCATCTTGGCATGTAAATAGTTCAACTTTGATAAGTTCCTTATGATTTCTTTTCCATGAGCCCTTCCTGTCCCGCCTGCCGAACTGCCTTCAGCAGGAGATGTGTTTTTCTGTAATTTTGTGAGTTCTGGAGCCCTAAAATTTGTTTAGAGTCATATTTTATGGGTATTTGAGGTGGTTGTGGGGGAGCTGCAGAGTTTTCCTGCTTCTACTTGGCTCCACTCCCCTAAAGGCCTCATTTTTCAAATGTATAGGGAATGGAATCAAATTTATAAGAATGCAAGTTGTTCCTGAATTGATAAATGGTTAGAGGATATGAACAGGCAGCTTTCAGATAAAGAAATTAAAACTATCTATAATCACATGAAAATATGTTCTATACCATGATTCATTATAGCAGTGCAAATTAAGTTAAAACAACCCCGAGGTACCATCTCACACAGATTGGCTAATGTGACAGAAAAGGAAAATGATAAATATTGGAGAAGATGTGGGAAAATTAGGACTCTAATGCATTGCTGGTGGAGTTATCAACTGATCCAGCCATTCTGGAGAGCAATTTGGAACTATGCCCAAAGGGCTATAAAACTGCATAACTTTTGATCCAGTAATACCACTACCAGGACTGTATCTCAAAAAAGATCATTAAAAAGAGGAAAGGATTTACATGCACAAAAATATTTATAGCAGCTCTTTTTTGTGCTGGCAAAGAATTGGAAACTGAGGGAATTCCCATCAATTGAGGAAATGAATGACTGAGTTGTGCTATAGGAATGTAACGGAATACTACTGTTATAAGAAATGATGACTATGTGGATTTCAGAAAAAAAAACATGGAAAGACTTATATGAACTAATGTTGAGTGAAGTGAGCACAATCAGGAAAGCAACATTATGCGATGAGTAACTTTGATAGAGCGAGCTCTTCTTAGTGATACGATGACCCAAGACAATTCCAAAAGACTCATGATGGAAAATGCTATCCACATCCAGAGAAACAAACTGTGGAGTCTGTATGCAAATTGAAACATTTTACTTTCATGTTTTTATTTTTTGTTGTTTCTCATTCATGGTTTTCCCCTTTTTTCTGATTATTTTTTACAACATGACTAATATGGAAATATGTTTATATGACTGTCTGTGTATAACCTATATCAGATTGCTTGCTGTCTTGCGGAGGAGAGAGTGAAGGAAGGGATGGAGAAAATTCAGAACTCAAAATCTTACAAAAATGAATGTTGAAAACTATCTTTACATGTAATTGGAAAAAAAATAAAATACTATTAAATGGGGAGAAAAGAAAAACATAAAAGAGGAGAGAAAAAAGTGTCCTCAAAAAAAGAAAGAACATTATCCAGAAAAAAGCTTGGTAGGTCAGAGTTGTGAGAAGTAAATCACTTGAACACAGAACATCAGTGATCTCTCAAGGTCACTTTTGGTTCTAATAATCCATGGATCAGAAAAGAACAAGATGAACAAGGAACCAGAGAGTAAACTATCTCACTATCACGAGGGCAGGAAGATTTGGGTTTTGACCCTGAGAAAAATGAACAAAAAAAAAATGGAGGACAGGACAAAAGATCTCATACCAAAGTAGGACAAAAAAATGCACAGAATCACTATCATTTTGCCTGTATATCCAAGACATGACATTTGTTACTCATATAAACATCACTCAGTTTACAAATTAAAATATTCTCATTCCTGTAAAAGCCTGTTGCTTTAATAACCGAATGGGAAAAAAAATTAGGCCTTTGCTATTTCAGGACAAGAACATGACATTGAGGGTGAATAGGACCAAATCAATGTACTTCTGTTTTTTTTCTTTTTAAAATTTAATGGATTTATTTTTAGTTTTCAACATTCATTTCCACAAAATTTTGAGTTACAGTTTTTTCTCCATGTCTTTCCTCTACTCCCACCCCAAAATACCGAACCTACTGAATACTCCTCCTCTCAATCTGTTCTCTCGTATATCTTCCCCTATCACTCTCCCCCAACTAAATTTCTGGTAGGGCAAGATGGATTTCAGTACCCCAGTGTTTATATCTTATTTCCCAGTTGCATGTAAAACACAATTTTTTTAAAACATTTTTTTTTTAAATTGTGAGTTGCAGATTTTTTTTCCTTCTTCCCTCCTCACCCACCTCCACTGGGAAGACAAGCAATTCAATATAGATTGTACATGTGCAGTTACACAAATCATTTCCATAATTGTTATATTGTAAAAGATTAACTATTTCCATCCATCCTGTCTGGCTCCCCACTTATTTTAATTTTCCCCTTTCACCCTATTCCTTTTCAAAAATGTTTACTTCTAACTACCCTCTCCTCCAATCTGCCCTCCCTTCTATCATCCCCCCTCTTATCCCCTATTCCCCCCCCCATTTTCCTGTAGGGTAAGATACCCAATTGAGTGTGTATGATATTCCCTCCTTGAGCCAAATTCAATGAGAGTAAGGTTGTCCCATTCCCTTTCACTTTCCTGCTCTTCCTCTCTAATGTAACAGTTTTCTCTTGCCTCTTTTATATTGCTATTTGGGGGGAAGTTAGGGGAAAGATAGGGAGAAAAAACTAGCTCAAAATCTTGTGGAAATGAATGCTAAAAACTAAAAATAAATAAATAAATTGGAAAAAATTTCAAAAATTAGAATGGAGCACATGAAAGCTAATGATTTAATGAGAAATCATGAAATTAAAAAAAAAACCCAAAAGAATAAAAAAATAGGAGACAATGTGAAATATTTCATTGGAAAACCAACTGAACTGGAAAATAGATCCAGGAAAGATAATTTAAAAATTATTGGGCTTCTTCAAAGACATGATAAAAAAAGAACCTAGAAATCACTTCCAAGAAACTATCGGAAAACTGCCCAGATGTTCTAGAACCAGTGAGTAAAATACCCCCTGAAAGACTCCACCGATCACCCCCTGAAAGAGATCCCAAAGGGAAAACTGCCAGGAATATTCATTTTTTCCTATTTGCTTCCTTTTAATGAAAAGTTCCACCATGCTGTGGGACCCCAACCAAATCTGGCAGGCCCCTGAAGATATAGTGGAAGGCCTGAAGGGAGAAGGGAAATCTTAGGACAGCCCTATCCCCTTAACATGGAAACCCACCACAAACACTGGCTTGGGGAGGGAATTTCATAATGCCCTTTTAGTGTCATCATATCTGCCCCACTTGAAAACAAAACCAAAAACCCACAAAACTGGCTACATAGCACCCCACTCTTAGCAGCATTTGGGGGAAGGTGCCCCCTCAGGGAGGCATTGCCTCAAAGCAGCCTATCCCTCTTTCCCTCCCTTCATTTTGGTTTACTCCTGTCAACACTACACTACTATTCCCTCCAACTCCTAGACCAACCTGCTCAAGTCCCCCATCACCTACTCTGCCTCTCTCATCTCTGTCCCTGCCTATTCCAATGACCCTACAAGTGAGGGAGCAGCAGCCCACATCTCTCCTCTCAGCAAGGGTCCCCAATTGGACCCTCCTCTCACACAGCTGCCCCTTTCCCCTTGAAGCCAGGGACTGAGTGCAGCCATCTCATTTGAGGAGGTACGATGTAGGGAGGATATCAGGGACCAGAGGGCCACTGAGCTGGGTAAGGCAGAAGCTGCTGGGGATAATAATTTTACTTCTTGGGTTGAAACTGTTGGGATTTGGGTTGGCTGGGACCCTAATCTCCGGGCGTGGCCCCCTCCATCCAGGGAGTTCCTCCAGGGTCTGTGGGGCCACCGAGGACTGGGAAGCCTTCTAGGAGTGAGGGTAGATACATGAGTACTCTCCTCAGGGGTTGGGGTATAACCAAGGCCTCCCTACCTTCCCCAGCTCCAAACCATGACTCCTGGTACTAGGGATTGCTCTTGAAGGGAAATCACAACTTGCAATCTTAGGGTGGAACAAATGGGGTAGGAGGCCTGTAAAACCCCCCACCTTGTCCTCCAGCAAGACCTTGTAGCCCCTGCAGGAGCTGCTGCTCCTGCTAGAACCATTTGAGACAGCCATGTTGGAAGGCAGGGTCCTCTTACATTAACCTGGACACCTGCTCCTAGCTTGAGGGAGGAGGGGATAGGGGCTGGACAATGGGGGTAAACAGCTCCAGGAGTTGCCTCTTCCGTACCTTCTATCCCATCTGAGGCTACACAGGTTACCTCAACATCCTCTTCATCTTTATTATTCTGTGTTGGGGGATGTCACTTTCCATCCTCAGCATTCAATCCCTCAGTGCCTGAAGCTCCTGGTTCTTGGTGCTGTTTTGAAGCTCCACCTCTTGTAGGATTCCAGTCAGTTTGTCAGTATGTGCTTGAAGATCCTCCACCTCAGCCCCTCGGGCCCATCCTCAGTAGACCTTCCTCCTTCACTTACCTCCTCTTCCTCTACTGTATCCCAAACATTTCTTGCCACAGTCTGCTAGGCATCCTCAGGCCCTTCGGGTTTGCCATAGGTACAGCGCAGCTCCTTCATCTGGAGAGCAGCCAGTGCCTAGATCTCTGCCCTTTTATGTGCCATCTCATAAAAAATTTCCTTCATCGCCTGCATCTTCAGGTCTGCCACTGTGGCCCAACGGGGGTCCTTGCCCTGAAGTCACCACTGGGGAATCTGATAGAGTCCCGGTGGAGCCGGGCGCTTACCACTACTTGGCAAGCCACAGCGCCTGACGCTGGACTGGACTGTGGTGAGTGGAAGCTGCTCCCGCAGTGACGAAATCAGCAGCAGCTCTCCTCACAAGAGCTTTCCTCTGAGTCATCCCAGCTGGCCCAGTCTGCATACAATTGATGCTGCTGTAACAGATCAGCCTCTTCTTTCTCCTTCTGGTACTGCTAGATCCTTTAGCGTCTTCTCCATCTCTAGCTTGATATCAATGCCCTGCTGCTCTAGGAGCTCTTTTTGGGCAAAGTTCCAATCCACAGGTTCAGCATGTAGCCCTGGGTGGGTGGGGGGGAAGACCCCTCCCTCTTGTTCTAATCAAGCCTGCTCAGGGTGACTGAAGCCACAGATGGGGCTGCTGCCCAGGACAATTCGATTCCCTAATCTTAGCACCAGTGTCTGGGTCACAGGGTTCTTATTTACATATGTCTCAGCTCCCTCTCAGAGCTCCAGAGTCACCATGACTTCTCTATCAGGTTCAGTGAGGCTCTGAAACACACAATGTTCCTCTAAGATGAACCGCCCAGTCAGTCTGACATCTACATCTACCTGGCCTAGTCTGGTGATCCTATTTATAATGTAACAGAGCAGACACTCTGACTTCAGGGGATCTTCATTTAGGTTCACAACATCAGGGATCTTCTTTGGGGAAAAGATGCCTACAACACCCCTCCTCTCATCCAGCCACACCCATCTCTGCCAGCAATGCTTCTCTCCTCATTCTCAGGACTTCCATCTCACCTAGCTTCTCCTCCCATGTTTCATTCTGTCTCCTGTAGTCTCTCCATAACTTCCTTAGGCCCAACATGGGGCTCAGCATTGAAAGAGAAGGATGAGTCTAGCTCCCCATTGTGAACTGGGGGACCCAAAGGTGAATCTGGGGTGGGTGGGGATGCCAAAGCAGGCAAGCTAGTCCCCTAGATTCCCTCCTTCAGCTTTGCAACATCCAGAGCAGAGGCTGAGAGCCCCTGGTCTCTGAGCTGGGCTGCCTCTTCCTGTAGCTCTCTGATCAGCTGTACATTGGGGTCCTCATTGATAACTGCATCACAGTGGATCTGCTTGGTGCGGTCTGCATATTTGAAGGTGCTGAATGTCTCTTCATAGGTGATATCTGCAGGGCTTAAAGCTGCAATCATTGCTGTGTGGGAATTTCCTCCTAAATTCTCCTTTAGTAGCCAGGTAAGCACAGAGTCCCTATAAGAGATGAAATCTGATTTCCACTTCTTTGATTGCATCTCTGCTAGGTCTGAGATCATTTTTCCTAATGTGGTGAGGGACTTATTTGTATTGGCACCTTCCTTCAGCCATACGTTCCCAGGCCCTTGAAGAATCAGCTCTTTCACTGCCAGCCAGATCCACCAAACTAATTTTACTGACCTTCTCTGTATCCAGTCCTGAGAACTGGTCATGGCAAAGTTGAGTTAAAATAATGGTGAAGAAAGATAGCATGGAAACAGCTACTGGTCTCATTCATGTTGGTGGCAGCCACTGTCTGGGTTTTGTTGCCACAGTCTATTAGGTCAGTGATGTCAGCCCAGGAGGTAACTGTCAGCTTAGACACATGTTGAACATAGGGACTGTAATAGTAATGAAATTTGAAGATCCCTTTGTATTGCCAAGCCAATAGGTACTTAGCACCTAGTTTCAAATTAAGCCTCTGTAAAGAAACAGGAGGTATGAGCTCCTGTTGATGATGTAACAGGAAGGGGCTGAACAAGGAGGAGCTAATACCATATATAAAGAAAAGCCCCAGCTGGGAGAATTTTGGGGGTAAGCATCATGGAGGCAGAGCAGCTGCTGCTGGGAAAAGAGAGAAAGAGAGAGAGAGAGAGAGAGAGAATTTCTTTCAACAAGCATCTGGAGGCTGGGCTGCTACTGCTAGACTGAAGACTGAACTGAGAATTGAGAAGAACTGAGAAGAGAAATGGTAATTGAGAACTGAGAGAGAATTTCTTGGAGCAAGCCACGTGGACACTGGATAAAGTGATTTTGATTTTGAGAAAGGAAGTTGTAGTGGCAAAACTTGAACTTGTGGTGGCAGAACCCAACTTGTGGTGCTAGAGCTACCAAGACTTCTGAGGACCAGCCAGAGCTGCCAAAGACTGAGGAAGCATGACTGTGGTGCTGGTACTTTGCACAAATGTTGTTGTGGCTTTGTTAATGTGCATGAATGTTATTGTGGCTTTGTTAAGCCTTGTCTTCCCAGGAACAGAGACTGTGAGAGATTTGAAGTGGACTGGACACTGTGAGCTCCAATGTGAAGCAGGAACTGCATGGAGAGCTAAACAAGGAACTGGGAGCTGTCTGCCTTTGAACTCAGGTGGCAGTTGGCTGGGGGGGGGGGGTGGTTGGGACCATGGAAGAGGAACCATGGAAGCTGAAAGCCTGCCTCCAGTCAGGATGAAATTGTCTGAGTAGTAACTGATAAAATTGTAACTTACTTGTGACCTAGGGGTAGATGGATTTTGTACTTTCCACTACCCCTTAAGAAGGTACTGAGTAGTGACTGATGAAATTGTAACTTAATTGCACCCCATGGGTGGAGGACTTTGACTTTTGTACTTTGTGTCCCTTAAGGAGGCAAGCCTTTGATTGAGTTCTAAATGATTGTACTCTGTTTAAAACTATGAGACCACTTTGTTGAAAACTATGTGGCCATTTTAGTGATGTTATTAAGTTGTGACATGGTGAATGCTGTATTTTGATTTTCTGTGAATGTTTTGCTCTGATTTATTATTGAATAAATAGAGAGTTTGCTATACTATGTAATCAGAACCTTGAAGCTGTTCACAGCAGCAGTTCTCTGGAAACCTCATGCTTGGCTTTACAGGAACCCAAAATGGGGGTTATCTAACAACCACCGTTCCTCTTTGCTCTTGGGATTCAGAAGGTATCATACATGCTCATAATAGATCTCCATGTAGCTCACCTCCACTGAGTAGGAAAACTGGGAATTCTGGTTCTCACTAGCCCAGGAGAAGAGGTCCTCACAGAACTGGGTCACAAAACCTTGCTGCCCAGGATCCTGCTGCCCCATCATGATATAGGATTTCCCAGCACCTGTCTGCCCATAGGCAAAGATGCAGGAATTATAGCCCTTAAAGGCATCTCTTCTCCAATATCCTGATACACTTGAAGCAGAGATGCAAACTGAGGGTCCTCTGCTGAGGTGTGGGACCAGTAGGAGTAGTTGCAAGTGAAACTTTTGGGGGCATCCTTGCTCTCTTCTTGGGGTTGATGATGGAGTTGGTATTGCCCTGCATGCTGACCACACACTTGGCATCATGGCTGCTCTCTCTGGCATTAAACGGTCATAACCTCACAGAAACCTTCAATGAGGCACCTTCCATGGCCCCAGAGACTCCTACCCCACTCAACTGGTGCCCTGGTCCCAGGTTGGTGGTACTGTGTTGCTTCTGGAGGCCACTGGCCCTTGTAAGGGGGGGGGGGGCTCCATCCTATGCTTTGGGCCTGGTTTTCCCTTGGCTCCCCTCCTCCTTGTCTTCTTCATCCCAGGATCTGCTTTCCTCACTGGAATGCCCAGTTTAGGGTGAGGAGCCTCCTGAGATGATTTCCCCCAGGCCCTTTACACTTGGCCAGAGGAGGAGGCAGCAAAAGACTGCAGGAACCGAGAGCAAGGTGGCAGTATGGCTGTGCCCAGCCACAGTAGCTGCAGTGAACCTGCCAGGAATATTATAGCCAAATTCCAGAGTTTCCAGGTCAATGAAAAAATATTGTAAGCAGTCAGAAAGGAACAATTCAAGTATTATGGACCCACAGTCAAGATAACACAAGATTTAGCAGCTTCTACATTAAAGGATTGGAGGGCTTGGAATATGATTTTCCAGAGGGCAAAGAAGCTAGGATTATGACCAAGAATCACCTACCCAGCAAAACTGAGTATAATACTTCAGGGGGGAAAAGATAGATTTTTCAATGAGATAGAGGACTTTCAAGCATTTCTGATGAAAATACCAGAGCTGAATAGAACATTTGACTTTCAAATACAAGACTCAAGAGAAGCATAAAAAGGTAAACAGAAAAGGGAAATCAGAAGAGACTTAATAATTTTAAACTGTTTATATTACTACATGGGAAGATGATATGTGCAACTCATAAGATCTTTATCATTATTAGGGCAGTTAGAAGGAATACAGACAGAGGACACAGGTGTAAGTTGAATATGAAGAGATGATATCTAAAAAGTAAAATTAAGTGGTTGGAGAGGAATGTACTGGAAGAAAGAAAAAGGGAGAAGTAAAATGGGGTAAATTATCTCACATAAAAGAGGCCAAAAAACTTTTCTAGTGGAGGGGAAGAATAGGGAGGTGAAGGAAAGTGAGTTAAACTTACTCTCATCAGAATTGGATCAAAGAGGGAATAACATACACATTCAATGGGGTATAAAAATTTATCCTACCCTACAGAAAAGTAGGATGGGAAGGGGATAAGACAAAGGGAGATAATAGAAGGGAAGGCAGTTTGGGCAAGGGGGTAGTCAGAAAGCCAAACATTGTTGAGGATGGACAGGGTGCAAGGAAAAAGAGAATAGAATAAAATGGGGAGATAGGATGGAGGGAAATATAGTTAGCAATAGTAACTGTGAAAAAATATGTAGCAAGTTTCTCTGATAAAGGCTTCATTTCTCAAATATATGGAGAAGTGAGCCAAATTTATAAAAATAAGAGCTATTCTCCAATTGATAAATGATCAAAAGATGTGATCAGTTTTCAGGTGAAGTAATCAAAGCTATCTATAATCTTATGAAAAAAAATACTTTAACATTGATGGGAGAAATGCAAATTAAAATGATTCTGAGGTACTACTTCATACCTATTAGATTGGCTAATAGGACAGAAAGAGAAAATGACAAATATCGGAGGGGATGTGGGGAAAATGAGATTTTAGTGCATTGTTGGTGGAGTTGTGAACCGAACCAACCATTCTATAAAGCAATTTGGAACTATGGCCAAAGGGCCATAAAACCATACATACCCTTTGGTCTAGCAATAACTCTAGCAATACCATTACTAGGTCTGTATCTCAAGAGAGATAGAAAACAAAAAGGAAAAGGACCTGTATGTACAAAAATATTTATAGTAGCTCTTTTCTGTGGGTAAAGAATTAGAAGTTGAGGGAATTCTCATGAATTGGAAAATGGCTGAAGAAGTTGTGGTATGTGATTACAATGGACTACTATTACTGTAAGAAATGATGAGCAGGATGCTCTCAGAAAAACCTGGAAAGACTGGCATGGGCTGAGGCAAAGTGAAATGTACTGTGTGCAAAGTAACAGCAATATTGTAAGATGATCTCTGTGAATGACTTAGCTGTTCTCAGCAATACAAAGATCCAAGACAACTCTGAAGGACTTAGGATGAAAAATGCTTTCTATACCCAGAAAAAGAACTGATGGTGTCCCAATTTGAAGGATGGAGGGAAAGCACACTTTTTTAACTTTCTTAATTTTTCTTGAGTTTTTTCTTGTCTCTTTTCTTTCACGACATGACTATTATTGATATGTTTTGTATGGCCACTCACATATAACCTAAACTGAATTGCTTACCTTCTCACTGAGGTGGGTGGGGATAGGAGAAGAGAGAAAATTTGGAACTCAAAGTTTTTAAAATGAGTGCTAAAAATTGTTTTCATGTGTAACTGGGAAAAAATAAAATACTAAAGTAAAAAAAAATGAAATTAAGTGGTTTACTCAAGGCTACTCACGTGTGGGAGATTTGACTTCGTGGCTAGGACTTCTATTATACACCTGCCTAACCTATCCCTTAAGGCTACTATGAATATCAAAGGGACCTCTCAAAGGTCAAAGTTATCATAAAATCTTTGATAAACTGACCGATCTAAAGGCCTATCACAGAACATAAGGGAACCAGTAACAGAAACAACAGATGGGTTAAGTTCTTATATGAATCATAAAGTGGCTCTTCAGTCTTGCTTGATGGAATTACAGGGCAGTTAGCATTTTTTGTTCACTCATTTCAGACTCTTTGTGATCCCATTTAGTGTTTTCTCGGAAAAAAATATAGTCATTTGCCATTTCCTTCTCCAGCTCATTTTACGGGTGATGAAGCTGAAACCAACAGGGTTACATGGCTTACCCAAGGTCACACAACTAGTATCTGAGGCCAAATTTGAACTCATGAAGATAAGTCTTCCTGACTCCAGGCCTACTTCTCTATCCACTGCCTCATCTAGCTAGTGGTTCCAAAGGATTTGCCATGCCTCTCTTGGTCTTCTAAAACACTGACTGTTTCTAAGCAGTATGCTGAGGCAGAGGAGAAGTCTGGGGAAAGTGACCCTAAGGCAACAGAGAAGTGAGACAACTGTGGAGGGAGAACCCAGCTTGTCAGAGGGTCTCTCCTGTGCCTTCTCCTTTGTTCCTCTGCTAGAAGGCAGTAGGAGAAGAAGATTTGTCTCTTATTCACACCCCGCCCGCCCCACCATAATCATGATGTCCTGAAGTGGAGCTGCCTGCCCCAAAGGAGAAACTGTAGCTATCAGGGAGCAAATTAGCCAAAAGTGAAGACAGGAGATAACATTTGGGGAGTATGACCCCTGACATCAGAGAAAAGAAACAGATAGTTTCAAAAGAGAATTAACCCAGACAGTCAGAATTAGACTTCAGAAAGGAGCAAGCCCAGGGAGTCTAGTCGAGAGATGTGTACAGCCAAAATGCAACACTCAGGAGGGAATGGCCTAAGAACTGACAAGTCCTCAAGGATGTGCAGTGCAGTGCTGGAGGCTTGCCTCACCTTAGCCATGTGTTCCTGATGTATGAACCTTGCTCCTAGTGTACTATATATACTGACAATACGCCATTTGGTGACAACATATCTTAAACTGAAAGGGGAAATGTTTTATTACTATTCTCCTTACACTGCCATCTCAGTGTTTGCTTTGAGCACATTGTATCTCCTAACACACTATTAAAGACATTGTACCCATGGAGGTTTGTGATCTACACTTTTATGAGTGTGAGACCAGAGTATTTCAAACCTGGGGATAGTTGATCCTCTAGAGATCCAGTTTGCAAATATTAAGTGAGTAGGATAGCCCTGGGGAGAATATTATTACATCAATGACCCATTCAACTCGGGAAAATAAATGAATGCTACTTCTACAACATCTCAAGAAATTGTCTCTTTCTATTACACAGTTATCACCCTGTGTCTCCTATTGCATCCTGGGCCTTCTCCAATCATCCTGATGAATACCTGGCCACTGGATCCCGATGGTTCTGGAGGAGAAAGTGAGGCTGGTGACCTTACACAGCCCTCCTTCACTCAAATCGACGTCAACTGCAAGTCATGTCATCATCTCCCTGATGTGATGGTCCTCTTAGAGAACAAAGGACAAACACAACAAAACAACAAATCACCTTGTGAATCGGCCTTCTCACTCCTTATACTCGTGACTACAGTAGCTTCCTACTGATCTCCCTGCCTCCAGTGTCTCCTCTTTATTTTGTTCTCCATATAACTCCAGTGGATTGTGAACTCCTTGAGGGTGGGGACTGCCATTTGCCTTTCTTTGTGTCCCTAGAGTTAGGCCTTCACTAAATATCTGTTGACTGGCAACTGCTAAATTGGTATTCCTACAGCACAGGTCTGACCATGTCACTATTCTGCTTAAGGATCTTCTAAAATCAAATATGAACTCCTTAACTTGTCACTGATCTTCACAACTTGACCACAGTCTCCCTTTTTTGATGTAGAATATAGTTCAGTCAAACTGACATCATTATTCCTCACTCATGACATTCCTATACCCTAGTCCTGACTATGTTATGTGCCTGGAATGGACTCCCTACTGACCTCTCTCCCAAAATCTAGTTTCTTTTTGGGTTAGGCCTCTTCTGGTACCCTCCAGTTACTAATGTTTCCCCCAAAAGGCATTCATCATCAGTCCTCCAAAGTCATGAGGAGTCACTATTGGGCAGAGTTTGAAGTCTTTCAAAGTTTTTTTTCTTAACAATTTTGAGGTTATTGTGGGAATTAGTTTCCAATTTCTGCTCACTTTACAATGCATCTGTTTCATATATGTCCTCCTATTTTTCTCTGGATCCATTAATCCATCATTTATTGCAATATAATTTATATATTTATGCATAATTATGAAATTCATGAGTTATATTTCATTACATTAATATACCACATTAGAGTAATAGCCCAGCAGAAACTACAATGCAGCTAAATCTGGATACCTTAAAAATCAAAACAGAAAAACTGAAATAACTTGTAGGGATTGAATATTTTCTTCAAAGACTCTTCTCACTGGAAATGGAAATTTCCAGTGTGCCCCCATGCAGTGTTAGGTTGATTTATATCTGTAAGATATGGCATCCTTGAGGCTCAGTCTTTGAACTAGGCAACCATATCAATTGAAGAGCTTGCTCCCTGGGCAGTGTCATTCATGTCACTCATGCCACATGGGAAAGGTGACATCTATGCTGGAGGAAGGCAGATATTTGCACAATAGCCCTGCCAAGGGGTACATCAAAGTTGAGCAGTGAGAATGGCCAAGGAGGAGGCTGCTTTGCCACTGTACAAATAAAGTGCTTTTAAGACAGATAAAAGACCAAAATTACTGGGGGATGGCCTGAGTTACTAAGAGATTTCACTGACAGTTTGATGGTGGAAGGGAAGACCTTGAATTGCATTTGGAATGATGACATATATGTCAACTATAAATGTTTAAAAGGAAGGCGTATAAAAGGGAAAAGCAAAACCAATGACACCAAGTTGAATTCTTCCCTCCACTTTAGCACCTTCAGAACTATATCATTTATACATGACTTTTCCCTTCTGCAGCTTTTCCGTGAGGTAACTCAAACTTTGATTTTTTTTCAATTGTAGATGAGTATATTAAAGCATATTCTTTAAATAGATGCTCCAATGCTATTTTCTATTTGGCTTTTGGTTACTGGAACAGGATCAGTTAGTGAGCTAGTAAATCAGAACACAATTAAAACTAGTTAGGGCTTGAAGTGCTTTTCATTTTGCCTTTTTTTTAGGGGCAATATTTATGGTGGTGTTTCAAGCTATCTTTTGATTGTTGCTGTGTTCGAATTTCTTCTTACCAACGGGAAAGAATACTGAAAAAGTCCTCATTGCAGTACAAACCTGTTCATTAAACCCCAAAGATGATAAGTGGAAGGTATTTAGAATTTCAAGATGTTCAGTCTTCCAATTTACTGCTCCAAGAAATATCACTTCAGAAATAAGTAATGACTCCTTCAACTATTACACTGATGCAGCTAAACTAAGAGATTACTTCCATAAAGGCTTAATAGCTATTTGTAAATAAGATCAAATTTAAAAGGGAGATTGTTTTTAAAGCTTGTTGGGCCCCTTTCTCCTCTCTCTACTGTCTAGTCATCACCTATAATTGTCAGGATGTTAAATCTGGTTTTACTAAATTTTTTTGTAGCTTAATGGAAGTAATTTGTAAAGTCTAGAATGACATCCACAATCTGCTTTCACTGATGTTCATAATATCAGTAGTTTTTCTCTGGGATCAAAAGATCACAGATATTAAACTTAGAAAGAATTTAAATGTTATTTCTCCAATCCTCCCTTTCTATAGATGAAGAAATTCAGTCCTAAGGAGGGAAAGTCACTTGCACGAGATCACACAGGTAGTAATTAAGAAAAGAGGGATTTGAACCCAGGTCCCCTGACTTCAAATGTATGCCAAATTCCATGATACCACCCTTCCTTCCCCATCTCTAGCAATATATAACACCTACTATATGTTGCTGTTGTTCATCTTTTGTTTTCAAAGAAGACCAAGGACATCATGATGTGATCTTGTGGTCTTGACTTGGTGTGAACTGGATTTAAGTGAAGCAGAGTTTCTCAGTAATCAAAGCCCAGTGGCAGAACAAATGTCAGGTGACTGGCAACGGCCTGGGATGCAATGGATGACCTTGGCATCTTTGATGTCTGATCAATCTCAAAGTGCTCCATGGTGCCTACTTCAGTCATCTTCATGACTGTTGGAACAAATTGTTCTCGTTCACCCATTCCACTCGTGGGCGTCTTCATATCCCTGGGGTAGACACCCCAATAATTCATCAATAGGTTTGAGGCCTGTCAGTTGCCATCAACCTGGTTTAGCCCATCTGCCAAGATGATTTACTGGAGTGTGGCCACTGTGCATGCTATAGAATCTTAGTCACAGGTGAGAATTGGGTGACAGGTGGGCACCAAAGGGGGATTAATAGCCCCGAGAAGGGCTCAACATCCCTCATACCAGAGGTGCTAGTTCTATGTTCAAATGTAAAGCTAAACCTTGTATATTATATAACATACCCTCATTTGAAACTTTGAGGAAAAAGCTGCAACTACGAGCTAGCATGTATATATTCTTTATAGTTAGAAAAAACACTTTCACAATCATCATCTTATTGGATCCTCAAGACACCATATGAGGTGATAGGTAATGCAAGTACTTTCCCCTATTTTACAAAGGAGAAAACTGAGGTTCAGAGGGTAAGTGATTTGTCCAAGGTCACATGGTTAGGAAATGACACACTAAGGCATCTAATCTAAGTCTTCTGATTCCAAGTATGCTCTTTTCTAAAGCTCCACACTCCAGCTGGACAGACAAGGAAACTGAAGAACAGGGAATAAATAACTTGCCTGAAGTAACACAGCAAGTGGCCAAGACAGGACTCAAAACTTAAGCCTTCTGATGACCATCACCTCCCCATTCAGGCTCTCAGGAACTTTAATCCTTACCACAAGTTGCTTGATAAAAATGTTTTACTATGAATGACCTGTTCTCTGTTATTTACATATCTATATAGATATATGGAATATGTCTATATATATTCTAGAAATGAGTCAATATGTTTGTATATGTATGTCTACACACACACACATATATGTATGTGTATGTGTGTATGTGGCTGCTAGGGGGCGCCATAGTGCACAGAGCACCAGGCCTGGAGACAGGGAGATTCATCTTCCTGAATTCAAATCCAGCCTCAGACACTTTATAGCTGTGTGAACCTGAGCAAGTAACTTAATGCTATTTGCCTCAATTTCTTCGTGTGAAAAATGAGTTGGAAAAGGAAATGGCAATTGATTCCAATATCTTTGCAAGGAAAACCCTAGAAGGGGTCACAGAGAGTCAGATGTGACTGAGAAATGACTGAACAACAACAACAATATGTCCATATGTATGTGCAGAGTCAATGAGGCTAAAAGGCTAGGTGGCATCCTGAATTCACTGTATCTCACCCTCATATCCAATCATTTGGCACTTGCTATTATTTCTACCTTTATAACAATTTTGTTCTCTCTTCTGACACTGCAACTATCCTGGTTCAGTCTCTTATTACCTCATGCCTGGACTCTTGCAAGAGTGTCCTATTTGTCTCTTTGACTCAAATATCTCCCCAGTCTAGTCTATCCTCCAATAAACTGACAAATTGATCTTCCTAAAATGCAGGTCTGACCAGCTCACTCCTATAGGCAATAAAGTTCAACATTTCCCTATTACCTCCAGGATCAAATATAAGATCCTCTGTTTTTTTTTTAAAGACATTAATAACCTGGCCCCTTCTTATCTTTCCAGTATTCTTATATCTTACACTCTTCCATGTATTCTGTGATCTGATGCTTCATAAATGATGGTTGACTAATCATAACTAACAGATAGATAGGTAGATAGATGGATGGAGATATATAGAAAGACAGAAAGAGGGAGAGAAAGAGAGAGAGAGATGTGCCTTTTTTACCATTTGGCCTATTTTGGTTTTTTAGGGCATTATTTTCTTCAGTATTTTGTGTGCCTCCTTTACCAAATTTTGGACTATTTTTTTCATAATTTCTTGCACCACACCCTCACCACATAATTTTTTGCACCAAACCCTCTGACTTCTTGGTGAGTCTTGGTGGGCATCACTTCTTGCTTGGACTATTGCAAGGGACTTCTAATTGTATTCTCTGCTTCAAGTCTCTTCCCACACCAATCCATCCTCCACACAATTGCCAAAGTGGCACACACACACACATCATATCACATATGGGCAGCTAGGTGGTACATTGGATAGAGTTCCAGGTTTAGAATCAGGAAGACCTGAATTCAAATGTGACCTCAGACACATACTAGTTGTGTGACCCTGGGCAAGTCACTTAACCCTGTTTGCCTCAATTTCCTTATCTGTAAAATGAGTTGGAGAAGGAAATGACAAACCACTCTAGTATTATTGGCAAGAAAACCCCAAATGTAGGCACAAAGATTCAGACACAACTCAAATAACTGAACAAAAGCATTTGTAAATATATTGTTTCTCCTTGTAAATATAAAGGCCACCTGGATAGAAACTTTCATTTTTGTTTTTGTAGCCTCAGCCCCAATCACAAAATACACATATATGCACATATAAAATAATTACAGGATCATTTTAGGAGTGAAGCCTCATCAGTGACTGGACTCAGGGAAGTCCTCTTAGAAGAAGTACTTGGGCTAAGCTTTGAAGAAGAATGAGAGTTCTAAGAGAAGGAGCTAAGCAAGTGGTTCATTCTAGGTATACGATGGGGAAATTATGAAAGGTTATAGAGGAAGGAGATGAAATGTCTTGCATGAGGAAGTTCAAGAAGGCCAGTTTGACTGGGCTATCAAGTAAGTGCAGAGAAGAAACAAAAAAGGAACAATCTTTTTGGCAAGGTAGAGAAACAGATGTTGAAGAGAGAGAATTGATCAAACCACGAAAGTCAACAGACAGGAGGTTTGGAAGTGAGTTGGCCTAAGGCTAACAGGCCAAATAAAAGGCTCAAGATTCATGGCTCAGTCAGTTAAATCTCCCTTTTCACAACATTCCTTCTAGGAAGTCAAGGGGTAAAGAGACTTCCTGAAACACCACCACCCTTTTCCCCAAGATTCTATAGAACATCTGGCATTCTACCAGTGAAAAAAATAAATGATCTTTACCTCCATTTTGTCTTGTGGCCAGAACAGTGGACCCAATGCACATTTTTGTACTTACTTGGAGGCCAAAGAGTACACTTCAGAAGAAGCTGGGGGTGAAGGGCATTTTCTGCCACCAAATCTAACCACTCCCTTTGTGGACTATCATTTCCACCCAAAATCATGGGAAAGTATCTATTTATATTTGTCTATTTGTATGATTGTACTGCACAGGGATTTGTGTTACTAAATTATATCTGCTTGGCATAAACCCAGGAAAGGATGTCCTTCCAAGCTTCAATGAAGGGATATCTCTTTGTAAGGAATATCTTCCCCACATTTATTTTAGCACATCAACCTTCTACTTTTAAGTGAGGGAAGAGAGGAAAGTAGAGCTAAAAAGAGATTTAGGTAAAAGTGGGGATATTCATTTCCACAAGATTTTGAGTTACAAATTTTCTCCCTGTCTTTCCCCTATCCACCACCCCAAAACCGTGATTCCATTGAATAACCCCTCCCCTAATCTGCTCTCTCCTATATCCTCCCCCATCACCCCTCTGACTTTCCAGTAGGGCAAGATGGATCACAACAATTTATCACTAAAATGGCCCCATAGTTTACACTACAGAGGTCACATAGTTTTAACAAGGTACAATCATTTAGTCAATCAATCACTTAGTAACTCAATCATTCAATCATTCTTAAGGAGGTTTGTCTCCTTAAGGGTCACAAAATACAAAAGTCAAAGTTCTCCACTCATGGGGCACACTAAATTACAAATAAGTTACTATTCAGTCATCATTCACTATTCAATGATCAGAAAATACACAGGCCATCTACTCCTTAGTCACGAGTAAATCACAATCTTCTCAGTCAGTACATCGTATCCAAGTAAAGACTTCTTTCAGCTTGACTTGGGGTAGGCTCTCAGATTCCTAGGATCCTAGCTCCTACCTGAATTTATCAAATTGTCACCTGGGTTCAAAGGCAGACAGCTCCCAGCTCCTTGTTTAGCTCTCCATGCAATTCCTGTACCACACTGAAGCTCACAGTGTCCAGTCCACCCTAAATCCTTCTCAGTCTCTATCCTTTGGAAGTCAAGGCTTAACAAAGCCACAAGCAGACTAAATACCAACACCATAGTCATGCTTTCTCAGTCTTCTGCAGCTCTGGTTGGCCCTCAGATGCAGCAGCTCCTCACCGGCTTCTCAGTAGCTCCAGCTGGCCCTTGGACTCAGCAGAAGTTTCAGCTGGTTCCCAGAATGAAAATCACTTCATCCAGGTTCTCAAAATAAAAACCATTCTCTCCTGCCTGGGCCTCTCTTCCTCAGCCTGCAGAACCTGGCTCCAAGAAGATCTGTCTGACCCAACAGGGGCTTCTCCTTATATACATACACAGCATTAGCTCCTTCCTGTTTCAGCCATTTCCTGTTTCAACCCCCCGCTGTTATGTCAACAACAGGGATTCATACCTTCTGTTTCTTTAACAAAGGCTTGATCTAAATAATTTCAAACTAGGTGCTAAGTACCTGTTAGCTTTGCCAATACAAAGCGATCAAATTACATTACTATTACAGAGGTCCCTTTCACAGTATTCCCACATAACTCTACAATAATACATTTTCTACTGAAAGCATTGAACATCAGATTTTAAATCAAAGGACATGGATATGGGTTTGGATACATAATATCAACAGGATTAATGAAGGTATGGACAGGGTAAATAATTTTCCAAAGGTCTCATAATTTTCAGCAGAATCAGAACCAAGAACTTGCAATATCTGGCTTGGTGTTCCTTCTAATATGAAGAGGCCACAATTCCATTAAATTTAAACCAATAAATGTATTCAACACCTATGTGCAAGACACTGTATTGTACACTAGACCAAACAAAGATAAATAAACCAGGAATTTCCTTGTTCTGACCTTGGGAGTTTATAATCTAATTTGGAGAAATGATAGGTATCAAATAAGCATAATTCAAAATAGATAAGGATAAGTATACAGGAAAAATACTCACAAAGTACTGTGAGGCACCCAAGGATGGAGGTATTACAATAATAAAAAATGGAATAGAAATTAGAGATAGAGTAAATATTGTAATGTCAACAATGAATATCATTAAGGACAATTAAGAAGGTGAAAATGATAAATATTCTATATACTGCAGTTGTTTCTGATGATTGAAAAAGTAAAAGCCCAGAAACTTCAGTTTTTTGGATAATTATACTAGTTTTTCTTCTCCTATGTGAACAACGGGTAGGCACTGAGAGGTGCAACTAATGAATTTGTGCACAAGGTTCATTGTCTTTTCAATTTGAAATTACAGGACACTCCTTTGCTCTTCCTCCACACAATGGAATAAGAAATGCTGAATATTAGTTTTAAATATGTTACTAAGGTAAAGCTTTTTATAAAAGTATTGACTACTCAATGGTTAAAGTGATTCCCTCATTCTCTTCCCTCCAAACAAACAGTTAAGTGCTGAGTTTGGGGACTGGAAGTGGAGCAGGTGTATTGAATGGTCTATATTTCTGTTCAATGAGGGTGTGGGCTCAAGCTGATCCCTGATATCAGCCTCTTTTCTTGACACTCAGATGGGGCAGTAGCCTGCTAATAACTCTTTGGGCTAAGGTTTAGGATCTGTTACAATTCTATCTAGAGGAATTGTGTATCCTATAACCTTTGGCTGGCAATTAGTGAAATTCTTGCAGTGTGAAGACACATGGACAACGGTAATTCCATGTATATTAAGGTATTCTTTCCATAGATGAATGTAATGTGTATCAAACTTAAAAAAAAAAACCTGTCAATTAACAATTGGAAAGTGTTAAAATGGGGCCACTAGTTCAGATATGCTTCCAAAATTTTTATATATAAATTGCTAATCTTCACTCCAAGAGATTTAGTTTGTTCATTAGTAGCTAATTTTAAAACATCTGGTTGTATTTAGGAATGGGCAGTCATGTTATTTTCTGACCCCCACTTACATAATTATATATATATATATATATATATATATTATATATGTATATATACACATACATGCACACACACTCGAATAAATGTAAGAGATCCTTGCCATTCCAGCACTTCTGAGAAAGAAATATGAATTAATTAACATGTGGCAACCAATACTGACTTCTTACTCTGGGACTTAAGTCCAGTCCTAATGAAGAAAATGTTCACAAGGATGGGGTATTATTGATTAAGAATAAGAATTTTCTTATGGGAGAGTTACCAATGAAAGCCCAAGAAAAATGAATGTTTAAGCAGTTTATTTCAAAGTGGGATAACAATCTTATCTTTTAGTCATCAGCTTGTTGCTTAACACTGTGCCTTCATCTGAAGGTACACTGAAGTGATAACTCAACCTCATGTTCTCTTACCATTTACCTTTCTGCAGTTCAGTTGATCACAGTATCACAATAGGTTTGAAAGACAGGTATCTTAATTTTTTTTT
>CM053582.1:2919768-2937892 GCA_028627135.1 Pseudochirops cupreus
AGTGCTGATATGGTTCCTCGTAGCGAGCTGACTTTAGTGGGAAGTATCTTTGTGTGCGTTTTGGAGTTCTAGGATTGGTTTAGAGTCCTATTTCATGGGTATTTTGGGGTGGCTATGTGAGAGCTGCGATATGTTGCTACTGCTACCATCTTCCAGGTATCTTAATTTATCACCCCTTCCTAAGAAATGTGAAGTCACTGCAAAAGAGTCAGTGTTTTTGCCTTCATTTTCTGATTTTCCTTGATTTTCAAAATAGGAAGTTAACATTATATTCAATTTAAAGTTTAGCTTTGGAGGGATGATGGCAGAGTAAGTCAGAAAACTTTTGGCTCCCCAAATTTCCTCCATAAAAAAAAAGACAGAACATCAACTCAGGGTGAATGAAGATCAGTGGACATACACAGGAGTTGGGGTAATGCAGTTGTCCTCCTAATTCAACTTGAGAAAATCCTAGGAAAGACTTGACCTCCAGGGGTGGAGCTTCAGCCTGATGAAGGGCAAACACCTCCAGGCCAACTCCATGGAATTTGGGGGCAGCTGGGTTAGGAGGTTGCCTCAGCCTCAGGCATTTTCACCTCATGGACAATTTGGGGCAGCAGAAGGCTGATTAGGAGAAGATTGAAGTACCCTCCACTGTCAAGACTGAGCACAGTCTGCAGCTGCAGGGGAGATGTAGTTACACGCCTGGAAGTGCCAAAGCAGAGGGGCCAGGACCCTGATGACTATGGACACTTGCTGGAGTGCAGAATCCCTGGTTTCAGTTCCATGTAGAGAGCACAGCTGTAGTTTGCAGCCATCTGAGGGACACAGGGAGTGAGAGAATTTGTAGGACACCATGGCTAGGGGCCCCAGGTGTGGCTAAGGAGTGGACAGGAGTCTCCAAGTTTGGGCCCTCGGGCAAAATTCAGAAAATAACAGTAAGAAGGACCTGAGGCCTGGGGGCATCATTCCTCACACCTCAGGATGGGAACTTGATTATAATAATAGCTACTAAAAACAAAAATAAAAATGAGTAAGCAAAAGAGAAAGCACCCAACCATAGAAAACTACTATGGGGATAGAGAAGATCTGGGTTCATATTCAGAGAAAGATAGTGGAGCTAAAATAGCCACTATTTTTTCAATGAGAAATGTCAAATGATCTCAAGCTGAAAAAAAGTCCTTAGAAAAATTTAGAAGGACTTTAAAAATCAAATAAGAGAGATTGAGGAAAAATCAGGAAAAAAATAACAGCAATCCAAGAAAATCAAGAAAATTATGAAGAGAGAAAGTTAACCAACTATAAATAGGGAATCAAAAGCTTAAAAAAGAAAATAATTCCTTGAAAACTTGAATTGGGCAAGGGGAAACTAATAACATTATAAGGTACCAAGAAATAATAAAACAAAATAAAAAGAATGAAAAAATAGAAGAGAATGTGAAATATCTCATCAAAAAAACAACTGATCTGGAGCAGAGTTCAAAGAGAGACAATATAAGAAGTCAGACTACCTGAAATGTGCAAACAAAAAAAAAGAATCTTGATACAATATTACAAGCAATTATGAAGGAAAATTGCCCTGAAGTTCTAGAACAAGAAAGCAAAGCAGAAATAGAAAAAATATCGACTGATAACCACCTGAAACAGATCCCAGTAGGAAAACTTAAGGAATATCATAGCCAAGTTTCAAAAGCTCCCAGATTAAGGAGAAAATATTGCAAGCAACAACAACAACAACAAAAATCAGTTTAAATATCATGGAGCTACCATAAGGATTACATAAGACTTATCAGTTACTATGTTGAAGGAGTGTAGATCTTGGAATCCTACATTTCATAGAGCAAAAGACCTGGGGTTATGATGAAGGGTAACTTACCCAGCAAAGTTAAGCATGAGTCTGAATGAAAAAAGAAATGGATATTGAACAATTTGAAAGTCTTTTAGGAATTTGTGACAAAAAGAGCAGAACTTAATGGAAAATTTGTCCTATAAGATCTAGGAGAAATATAAGGTAAACATTACAGACCAATTATAGGAGATTCAATAAGGTCGAGCTGTTCACTTCTTATATGTGAAAATGTTATCAGCACTCATACGACTGTCATCATTATTTGGGTAGTTTGAAAGAAACTTTGGCTGAGCTATCTATGTTGGGGTAATTCTAAAAAAAAATAAAACAGTAGGCATGGATAAAAGGAGTAATTTTCTCATACAAATGAGGCATGAAAAGAAGAATTGATTCAGAAGAAGTTAAGTGATGGGGGTGGGGGGAACTGGGTAGTGTTGGAACCTTACTCCTATCAGAAATGGGTTAAAGAGGAAGCAATGTATATATTTTAGAAGGATATAAAATTTTCTAAATTTAAAAAGAAATAAGAGGCCAAGGAGACAGGGCAGGGGGAGAAGACAAGAGAAGAACTCTTAGAGGGGTGGGTGGATTGAGGAATAGGAGGGTAGGTACAGGGCAGAAATAAATCAGAGGAGTGAGGAGGGATAAGGTGAGAGAATAGTGAGGAAAAATAGACAGGAGGGAAATATATAACACATAATTATGGTTTAGATTATAAACGGGATGAATTTACCCATAAAACACAAAGAGACAGCAGATTAACAATATAAATTCAGCAATATTTTGCTGTCAGGAAACACAATAAAAATGAGAGATACACACAAAAATAAAACAAAAGGCTGGAATAGAATTTATTATGTAAAAAAACAGGAGAAGTAATCATGATCTCAGACAAAGTTAAAGGTAAAATAGACTTAATTAAAAGAGAAAATAAAAAGAGGAAACAACTACTATGTGTCACCAATATTTTTTTTTCTTTTTGTCTTTTTTAAATTTTTTTTATTTACTCATTTACTTTTAATTTACAAGATTCAGTTTCACAATCACTTGAGTTTCAGATTTTCTCCCCTCCCTTTCCCTCCTCCCCCCCCCACCATGGTGGCATGCAGTCATGTATAGGATCTGCAAATACTTTCACATTGTACAATAGTTTGTCACCAATATTTTTCAATATTGTTTTAGACAATTTGAAATAACTAGGAAGTACAAAATTCTTGAGAGTATACCTGCCAAAACAGACAAAGAAACTACATGAACATATAGTTTGTATAAAACACTTTTTATACCAAAAGGTGAGATTTAAATAATTGGAGTAAGATTTATTGTTTATGGGTAGGTAAAACCCACGTAATTTTTAAAATGACAGTTTTCCCTAACTAATCTATTTATTCAATGTCATCCCAATTAAATTACTAAAAAAAATTGTATTTTACTGAGTTAGAAAAAAATGATATCAAATTCTATTTGAAGAACAAAAGGTCAAAAATTTCAAAGAAACTGGAGGAAAAACATATAAATGAAGGAGATTCAACAGTATCAAACCTTAAAATATATTATAAAGTAAGGGCATTGTTGAAGTGTAAAATGCATAATTGTGATTATTTTAAATTAAAATTTTCTTGTATTTATAAAACCAATATAGCCAAGAATAGTAGGAATGCAGAAAATTGAGAAAAACTTTCATAAAAAATTTCTCAGATAGGATGTGATTATTTTGGAATACTGTTGTGATCTAGGAAATGATGAGCTGATAGATTTAGAAAAATCATGGAAAGACTTGGGCCTTTGAAGGAAGATGCTATCTACCTTCAGAGAAAGAGCTGAGAAGTGGAAATATGCATCGTATGGTCATGTTTGTGTGTGTGTATGTGTATGTAGTTTAATTGTAGCCTTCTTTAGGGTAGCAGAAGTAGGTGGAAGGAGGGAGAAAAATAAAGTTAATAGTGCGCAGCATAGAACAGAAGCAAACCTAGAAGGAAGCCAAGAAAAGCTGGGTAGCTTTGAAAACAATGCACAATACCTATTATAGAGGTTTTCTTGAAACAGAAATTTATTGTTTTATATTGAATCCTCTCTTATGATCTGCTGGATACATGGAAATATTCTTTTTTTCTCTTCTCATTTTGAATGTAAGTTTAAAATGAAGAAAAATGTATTTAAAAACACAACAAATACCAATGAATTAGGGGAAAAATAAAGTTTGATTTTGCACTTTAACATCTTGGTTCTCTCATTTCAGGGAGGGGGCACAAGTTCTCTTGTACTAACTGATATAAAACAAGAGAAGCCAAAGAACACACACACACACACACACACACACACACACACACACACACACACACATAAACACAACACAGACTAAATAGCATGTTTTTCAGTAGCCATGAGGGTACAGGGGCTTTATGGAATCAATCAAGCAGTAAATATTTATGAAATACCTACTATGTGCCAGGCATTGTGCTAAACACCAGGGATAGAAAAAGAGACAAAAGACAATCAGTCCCTGCACACAAGGAGCTTACAATGTAATAGGGGGAAGGAGGCTTGCATTTTTTTTTACTCATATAATTATAGTTTTGGAAGAACAATGGAAGTAACTGGGAGAGTTGGCAGTGTTCATTCATAAACTTCATGTTCTTTCTACGTGATATTATCCACCATGACTAGAGCTATGCACTGGGTGACATTACATAGGGGGAGGCTTGTGCATTATTCTGGGAGGGACAAGTCATCTGTATCTATTATCTATTTAACTCTGTCCTCTAATTCATACATACAATTACATCCTGGAAGCCTAATGAAGTTGGGATATTAATACAGGAAAGCTTGGACTAAAAAGTTTATCTCAATATTGCTATCATTGTAACTACAGTATTGGTCCTCTTACTGGCTTTACTTGGAAGACCTGACTTCACAAAAAAAGCCCAGTCAGGCTCTCATCATCTCCCATTAGGACTACTACAACTATGTTGGTTGGTTTCTCTGACTCAAGTCTCTCCCCAGTACAGATTATCCTACACTCAGCTGCCAAAATGGTTTTCCTAAAGTACATATCTTACCATGTCACCGTTCTCCTCAATAAACTTCATTGGCTCCCTATTACTTTTAGGATTTCTGCTTCATAGCCAATCTCCCAATTCAGAGCCTTTTGACTGGCTCTCTCATCTCTGGAATACTTTCCCTCCTCACTTTTGACTCCCAGTTTTCTTGACTTCTTTCAATACTTTGTGTAAGAGGGTTTTTCAAACCCTCCCCTCAGCCTCTCCCCAATGCCTTCCCTGTGAGAATATCTCCATTTATATAGTACACGTCTCGTATGTAGGTAGTTGTTTGTATACTGTCTCCCCCATTGGAATGTGAGCTGATGCCAGCTGATGTATTTTCCCTTCTTTGCAGCACTAGGACTTAGCTTAGTGTCTGGCAAATAATGAGCATTTAATAGATGCTTATTGATTTAGTGACTGACTGAGAGTTAACCTCTTAACAAATCATGGAGAAAGCCTACACTTTCCCTAATTTTCAAAATAAAAGCAAGAAGTTGTATAATTTCTTAGTGTTGACCAATTTAGACCCTTGGCAATAAGACACAAGGTTGGGTGGGTAATATGTTCTCCATTACTTACATCTCAAAAATAGCCTGTAAACCACAGTTAAAGCTAGGTGGCAGAATTTAGTGAGTAAACAGCACAGATTCTGACCTCCAAGGAGTTGTGTCTACTCCTTGGGAACATTAATAGTATGATTTATAAGGATTTTTATCATTTTCAGAAATTTATTATCCTCCCCCAAATGCCAAAACCACAGTCTGTTTAATTGCTTTTTTAAAAAAAATTTATTTTTAATTTATGAAATAAAACAAACCTTTTCATAACAGAATAAAAAAGATGACTGCACATGAAACTGTTCATCTGTTATGAACAACTTGCTATTCCTTTTAAATATAAAATAAAGGCATCATGTAAAATTTTTCCCTTTTATCTCTTCCCTCCCCCAAACCCTAGAGATGACTACCATTAAAAACTAACATATATGTATGTATGTAAAATCATTCTATACGTACTTCTATTTACCAGTTCTTCCTCTGGATACAAATAGCATCTTACTTCATAGATCCTTTGTATTGGGGTATTTGTAAATTAAAATTTATAAATTTGGGTATTTATAATAATCAAAATGTCTTAGTTTAATTGCTTTTAAAGCCCTTTCCAGTGCACAATGTGTACGGGTTTCATATATCATGCATAGGAGGATTATGTGCCTTCAGTGCCCTAAATGAACAAATAATAAATTGCTCAAATAAGACAGAATAATAAAACTTAAATTAAGCAAAGCAATCCTTACTAATTGCTTCAAGCATAGCAACCCAAAAAGACGCATAGCAACCCAGACGACGCATAGCAATCCAGACGACGCATAGCAACCCAAGAAGACGCATAGCAACCAAAAAAGACGCATAGCAATCCAGACGACGCATAGCAACCCAAGACGACGCATAGCAACCCAAAAAGACGCATAGCAACTCAGATGACGCATAGCAACCCAGACGACGCATAGCAACCCAAGAAGACGCATAGCAACCCAAGAAGATGCTTAGCAACAGAAATAAATGTCTTACTCAGAGTCTGAAAACTTCGTCATGCTTAGAATCCACATTAACACTTAAAGGAATGAGATGCAAATGCTTACCCTTTTCCAAGAGAGAGCTTAATTAACTAACATCATGAAACAGTGCCACTGTCACTGGCTAGACTAAATGAATTCCTGGGAAGCAGGAACTACTTTTCCTTCATCATACAGAATAATCTTTAAATTAAAACACACACACACACACACACACACACACACACACACACCCCTTTTGAAATTGCACTTTATATTGTTGTCTATTTTGTAATGTTTTTATAATAAAGTTTCCATAATAATGGTTAATACAATGATGGTTTGTTATCATTGTCATTCTGATCAGCCAAAGTAGTAGAAAACATTCTATCCATAGATCATTGCACTTTGTCAGTATAATTGTTTTTATAAAGGTGAGGGAGAAGGTAAAATTCTGGGTGTGACAGAGGGTTCTTCATGCTGGAAATCAGGAGATTTGAATTCTAGTGCTGGTTCTGTAATTAATTAGCTTTGCAAGCTTGGTTGAATAACAATAGCTTCCTGCCCAACAGTTCCTCACCTGAAAAATTAGGGAATTGGGCAAGATGATCTTTAAGGTACATAACTAATACTAATCCCTTCATTTCTAAAATTGCAAATCATTTTTTTTTATCTCATTACATCAGTTATAGAAAATCCCCTAGGTTACAATGTCTACAACTACTACATAAACACAATAATTCCTGAGTTTCAGTTTCCCTCAAAGCAGTTCAGGTGTCACATCGATTTTGGGAGACAGGCTATTTATCTATTAATCAAATATTTTTATTTACTTTAAAAAATATTTTATATTCAAACACCAAAACACAAATACAGAATAAAGAAAAAATTATCATAAAATTAAATATTGGAACTTAAATACAAAGTAAGAAAGGGAAAAAAAATGTCATGTGCATAGCAAAAATTAAGAGAGGATTAAAAATATGTAACAATAAATTTTCATTTCAAGAAAGCCTGTATGACAAATACTAGATGTTGTGTTGAGAGCTGTACATCTTTTCTTTGCTTCCTTATACGTTTTCTTTTGTTCTCTGATGTACACTTTTTTACTTTATTCTTTTCCCCCTCCCCTTCCCCCAGAAGGCTATGATTAAGTGCAAGTATAGTTTTATACTTTTCCTAATAAATTCTACTCCTGATTTTTGCTTTTATGTTTTTGCATAACTCTTGTTTCCTATCCCTCCTGCCTCCTCTACTTTACTTCTAGCAATTATCTTGCCCTCCTTTTACTTGCCTACCCTGCTCCAAGGATCCTTCCACTCTCTCTCGTGCCCATAGATCTAAACACCCTTCAATAGCCCCCTATAACCTATTCCCTCACCCTGTCCTCTAAAGATCCCTCCCTTATTTTCCCATTCCCAATGATCTAAATGCCATTCTATACCTCCCTTTTACCTATTCCCTCCCTCTCCCTCATTTATATAAAATAATTACTCTTTTTAGCTGTTCCTAATGACTTCACTTTTAAATTCATATCATACTCAGGATTATCTCAATATTTTTAACGAACTACCCAATTATTAATAAGACTCTAAGACATACATTTTGCATTTTACATATATAAAAGTAAGTGGTCTGTCTATATTGAATCCCTTATAATCAGTCTTTGGAATATACCTTATGTTTCTCTTGGCTCTTGTGGTTCAAATCTTCTATTAAGTTCAGTTTTTTTTTTTAAACAAAGTCTTGAAAGTCTGACAGTTGATCAAATATCCTTTTTTTTCATTCAAGATTATGCTTAATTTTGCTTGGTATGACATTTTTGGCTGGAACCCCAGTTCTTTTGTTCCTTGATACATAGTGTTCCAAGACCTGTGGTTCTTTAATGGCTCTGCTGGTGGTCTTGTGCAATTCTTATTGTGGCACTGTCATATTTAAATTGTTTTATTCTTGTTGCTTTTAATATTTTATCCTTAACCTGAGGGCTTTAGAATTTGACTATAGTATTATTTTGAGTTTTTCCTCATAGGATCTCATTTAAGTGGTGATCGATGAGTTTTTTTCTATTTTTACTTTCCCCTTCTTGTTCTAATTCTTCAGGACAATTTTTATTTAATTATTTCTTGTATTATTGTATCAAGATTCTTTTTATGATCATAACTTTCAGATAGTTTCATTATTTTATGTATTCTCTTCTGATCTATTGTCCAGATCTGTTGTTTTTCTTATAAAATGTTTCACTTTCTCCTCTATTTTCTCATTATGCATATTCTGTTTAATTATTTTTTGATCATTTACAATTTTGCTGGTTTTGTCTTGCCCAATTCTAATTTTCAAGGTGTCATTTTCTTCCTTCAGATTCTGGATTTCCTTTTTAATTGGTTACCTTGCCTTTCATAATCTTTTTGTTTATTGCTTTTCTTGGATTATTCTTATTTTTTTTTTAAGTTTTTCCTCCATCTCTGTCATTTGATTTTTAAAGCCCTTTTTAAAGATCTTCTATGAATTCTTTTTGGGCAGGTGACCATTTGACATTTCTCTTTGGGGGTTTCTTTATTTCAACATCCTCCTCTAAAGATGAATCCCAGCTTCTCTATTCCCATTACAGCTTTTTATGGTTGGATTATTTCTCCTTTGTGCATTTTTTATGGTAATAGCTTAATTTTTGTAATCACCTTTCACACTGGAGTATGGGGGATGGTGCCTCTTGCCCCAGATCTTCAGTTCTCCCCTCTAATCAAAGCCAAACCTCCACTCTCCTGTAAGTACCCACAGCCCGGGGCTTTTTTCCCCACTGCTTCTGCACTCACTGGACATGTGGTCTTTCCTTCTCGCTCCCACCCAGCATGGCTGGGTCTGGTGTTCCTTGTCAGCAGAGGTTCTCTTAATCTTCCCAGGCTCAGACTACAGCTGGGGCAGAGGCAGCCTCTCAAACCAACCCTAGGGCTCGCCACTTGTTGTTTAAGCAGCTTGCAGCTTTTTGTTAAAGTGGACCCTAGCCTGGAAGTGTTTACTCTTCACAGGGACCAAACCTCATCCTGGGGTTTTTCTTCTGATCTTTTCAAATTGTCCCAAGAAGGCCCCTGTTGTGCCCCTATTCTTATCTATTTTTATGCAAACTTTGTTTACCCTAAGGTGCTATTTTATCTCTTTTTGTGGGGGAAAATCTTGAGAGTTTGAAATTTTCTGCCTTAATCCACCATCTTCCCAGAATCCACTCCTAATCAGATATTTTATTTTATATGAGTCAATGGTAGCCATTTTCCTGTTATCCAGATGTTCATTTTCTATTGCTCTTTGATACCTCCATCCATCCTTATGGTTTCAACTTCTCTCTTTTATGATAATGATGACTCCCAAATTCTCTGCCTCTAGTCTGAAGTCTTTCACTGAGTGTCAGTTCCATAGCCAAACCTACCGGACATGTCCACAGAGACATCTCATTAGCACAGTGAATTCCACAACCAATTACTGAAAACAAGTTCTGTCCTACCTCCAAATCCTTACTTTCCATCCAAATCCCTGGAAATATAGGAGTTATTTTTGACTAATCCCTTTTCTGCATGCCCCCAAATCTGTCACTAACCAGATCCTAGTTCCCAAAGTGTCTTCCATATATGAATCTTTCTTACATCATCCTTTTTTTAATCAAGTTTATCCATAACTTATGTCCAAATAACTGCAAATAGCCTCCTGACGTTCCTGCCTCTAGACACTGCTTTTGCCAATCCATTCTGTATCACACTGCCAAACTAGTCTTTCCTAAACACCAATTTAATTCAGATGCCTTCTCACACTGAACCACACACAGATAGTGGGACATAGTCATTCCCACCTCTGAAGCTTTTTTTTTCCATATTATTACCCTCATCTAGAATGTTCTCTCTCTTTGCTTCCACCAGAGCTGGAATAAGGAACACCTGAGTTTAAAGCCTGTCTCAGACATTTAGTAGACACTTATAGACCCTGGGCAAATCATTTAACCTGTTTGACTCAGTTTCCTCATCTGTAAAATGAGGATAATAATAGGATCTACCTCCCAGCGTTGTTGTGAGGATCAAATGAGATAATAATTGTAAAGTGTTTCCTCTAATGTCTGGCACATAGTAAGCATTATAAAAAGTCAGCTATTATTTTATCTAAAACCAACTCATTCTTTACGGGCCATATTAAGCCTTACTTATGTCATTCAGTCTTCTTTTACTAAGTCAGTTTTTGATGACCTCTCTCTCCTCTGAATTCATGAAATTTACCAAGTTGATATGTATTGTCTGTTATTGGATGGTTTTTGAGATATAACACAGTGTACTTAAAAGAGCACTGACCTTGGAGTCAGTAGAGATCTGTGAATTTAATTCCTACCTTCAATGCTTCCTAGATCTGTGACCATGAGCAAGTCACTTGACATCTCTAAATGGCAGTTTCCCCATACATAAAATGGGAATAATAATACATTTAGTACTTATACCACAAGATTTACCACATAGAGTTCTTATGAAGAGTCAATGAGGTAACATGAAAACAGTTTTGCAAAACTGAAAGTACTAAACAAAAATAAAATAATAGCTAGTATCTATTTTATTATATTTATTTGTTTCATTAAGAATCCCACAATTACAATTTTAATTTTTAACGTTCATCTTTTAAAATTTTGAGCTCCAAATTCCCTCCTGCCCCCTACTCATTGAGAAAGTAAGCAATATATTATCAAGTATACATGTAAATTCATACAAAACATTAGCCCTGTTCCAAAACAAATAAAACACACACACACACACACACACACACACACACACACACACACGTGTGCATATGCACACGTGCAAGAAAAATAAAGGAAGCAAAAAGATCAACCTGCACTTAGAGTTCATCAGTTCTCTGTCTGAAAATGGATAGAATTTTTTCATCAAGGGGTTTTTGAAATTGTCTTGGATCATTGTCTTCTTTGGAGGAACTAGGTCTTTCACTATTGATCATTGTCAAAATATTGATATTACTATGTACAGTATTCTCCTGGTTCTGATCACTACATTTTACATCAGTTCATATAAATATCGAGTTTTTCTGAAATTATCCTGTGCATCATTTCTTATAGCACAACAGTATTCCATCACAATCACATATCACAACTTGTTCAGCCACTCCCCAATTCATTGGTATTCCTTCAACTTCTAATTCTTTGTCACCACAAAGAGAGCTGAATAGCTAGTACTTATATAGCACTTTAATGTTTGCAAAGCATTTTAGTAATACTACTCTCTTCATTTTACAGATGAGGAGACTGAGGAAGGCAGCAATTAAGTGATTTGCCCAAGGCCACAGAGCTAGTAAGTGTCTGAGGCTGGTCTTCTTTGAACTCAGGTCTTCCTGACTCTAGGTCCAGCACTAGCTGTTTCTATATAAATAGCAACTATTTCTGTTTTATGTATTCATAGGAATAAAGGTAAGCAGGTGCTGATGTAGTCCTTGCCATCTCATAGACAACTAGATTGCAAGGTCCTGGAGGCAGGAAATATCTAATACTTATCTTTGTACTCACAATATCTAGCACAATGATAACTGTGCAGTCTGTGCACAAGGAATGCTTATTGATAGACTGATTGAAAGCTAGATTGTGATTGGAAGGATGGTGACTCTTAAAAAGGACATTTGGGATTAAATTCTGTCACATGTATAAACTTCTCAAAGCTTTTCCAACACTTGCAAATAAATCATGGTAAAAGTCATGTTTAATCTTCCGACTTCAAGTGTAGTATAACTCAAAGTATTATGGGTTACTCACACATGGAAAATGAGTACAAGAGTAGTATCAGATGTAATAGAGAAGTTTGGTAGAGTCAATTACTACCTGTTTTGTGTTCTTAAGCACAGTACCATGTGCAATCAGGCATTTGAGAGTTTTCTGATGATGAATTAAAGAATAATCTTTTATCAACATAGAGGGATGTTAAGTGTATAAACTCCTGGATCACTGCTGTGTCATTGTGGATGGGCTTGTGTAGCTCAATGAAACTATGCCATATAGGGTTATTCAAAACAGACAGGTCATAGTGAAGAGTTACGACAAAAAGGTGACCCACTGGAGAAGTAAATGATAAACCAGTATCTTTGCCAAGAAAATACCATGGACAGTATTACAGTGATAAAGGATATGACAGTGGAAGATGAGCCCCTCAGGTTGGAAGGTGTCCAATACATTACTTGGGGAAAAACAGAGGACAACTACAAGTAGCTCCAGAAAAGAATGAAGTTGGTGGGCCAAAGGTGGAAGGAAGGTCAGCTGCAGATGTGTCTGGTGATGAAAGGAATGTCCAATGCTATAAAGATCATATTTCATAGGAACTCAGAACGTAAGATCTGGGAACCACAGTAAGCTGGACGTGGTCAAGCAGGTGATGGAAAGATTAAACATTGACATTTTGGGGTTTGGTGAACTTAAAAGGATGGGAAGGGGTGAATTTAAATCAGGTGATGATTACATATACTACTGTGGGCAAGAATACTTTAAAAGAAATGGAGTAGCCTCATAAGTTAATGAAATGATGAGAAAAGCAGTACTGGGGTATAATCTCAAAAATGACAGGATGATATCCATTTGAATCCAAGGCAAACCATTCAACATCACAGTAATATAAGTCTATGATCCAACCACTGATGCCAAAGATGCCAAAGTTGATCAGTTATATGAAGACCTACAACACCTTCTAGAAATAACATAAAAAGACATATTCATTGTAGGGGATTGGAATGCGAAGGTAGGAAATCAAAAGACAATTGGAGCAACAGGCAAGTTTGGCCTTGGAGTAAAAAAATGAAGCAGGGCAGAGATTAATAGAATTTTGTCAAGCTAACTCACTGGTTATAGCAAACATTCTTTTTCAAGAAATCAGTTTGATTATATATTTTGCAGGCCAAAGGTGAAAAAGCTCTATGTAATCAGTTAAAATAGATCTGGAATTGTCTGTGGCTCAGATCATGAACTTCTTAATGAAAAATTCAGACAAATTGAAGACAGTAGGGAAAACCACCAGACGGTATAGATATGACCTAAATAACATCTCTTGTGAATATGAAATAGAAGTGAAGAATAAATTTAAGAGATCAGATATGGTAGGAAGAATACTTAAAGAACGATGGCCAGAGTTTTGCTATATTGGAGAAGAGGCAGCAAAAAAAATCACAAAGAAAAAGAAGAGCAAGTAAGTAAAATGGCTATCAGATGAGGCTTTACAAATAGCTGAAAAGAGGAGAGTGATAGGTAAAGGAGAAAGGGAAAGATATACCCAGCTCAATGCAGAATTCCTGAGAAAAGCAGAGGTAAGAAAGTTTTCTTAAATGAGCAGTGCAAAGAAATAGAAGAAAACGATAGAATGAAAAAGAAAATAGATCTCTTCAGGAAAAATGGAGATATCAAAAGAACGTTTCAGGCAAAAATGAGAATGATAAAAGACAAAAATGGTAGGGACTTAACAGAAATAAAAGAGATTAAGAAGAGGTGACGAGAATATATGGAAGAAGGGAAGGCTAGATGGCACAGTGAATGGAGCACTGGCCCTGGAGTCAGGAGGACCTGAGTTCAAATCCAGCCTCAGACACTTAACACAAAACTAGCCATGTGACCTTGGGCAAGTCATTTAACCCCAATTGCCCTCCAAAAAAATTTAAAAAAAAAGAATATATGGGAGAACTATATAAGAAAGATCTTAACATTACTGATACCCATGACAGTGTGATTACTCATCTATAGGCATATGTAGGGGAGAATGAGGTCAAGTGAGCCTTAAGAAGTATTGATAACAATAAGGCTAGTGGAGGTGATAGTATACTAGCTGATCTATTTAAAACCCAAAAAGATGATGCTGTTAAAGTGCTGCAATCAATATGCCCAAAATTTGGAAAACTCAACAGTGACCACAAGGTTGGATAAGATTAGTTTACATCTCAGTTCTAAAGAAAGGCAATGCCAAAGAATGTTCAAAATACTGAATGATTGTCCTCATTTCACACACCAGTAAAGTTATGCTTAATATTCTGCAAGCTAGGCTTCAGCAATATGTGAACCAAAAATTACCAGAAGAGCAAGCTGGTTTTCAAAGAGGCAAAGGAACTAGAGACCAAATTGCAAATATTGGCTGGATTATAGAGAAAGAACACTTCTTTCTACTTCTTTGACTACACTTTAACTGTATGGATCACAACAAAATGTATAAGGTCTCAAAGAGATGAAAGCACCAGATCATCTTAGTCATCTCCTGAAGAACCCATTTGTGGGTCAAGAAGCAAAATTTGGAACCAAATATCAAACAACTGATTGGTTTAAGATTGTGAGAGGAGTATGACAAGGCTGTAAATTGTTACTTTATTTATTTAACTTACATGCAGAGTACATCATGTGAAATGCCAGGATGAAATTAATCAAAGCCAGAATTAAGATTGCTGGAAGAATATGAAGAAAACACCATTTTGGTAATGTAAAGTGAATAACAAAGAAACCTCTTGATGAGGGTGAAAGGGAAGAGGGTTATCAATCTGACTTGAAACTTAACATAAAAAAAAAAACCTGAAGATCTTGGCTACTTGTCCTATCACTTCTTGGCAAACAGGGAGAAGAAATAGAAACAGTGTCATATTTTATATTCTTCGGCTCAAAGATCACTGCAGACAGTGACTGCAGCCATAAACCACTTCTTGGGAATCTGGACAGAAAACTACAAAGGAAAAACATCATCTTGCTGACGAAGTTCCATATAGTCAAAGTTATGGTTTTTCCAATAGTAATGTATGGCTGTGAGAGGTAAACTACAAGGAAAGCTTAGCCTACCACAGAATCAAGACTTGAAATGTGGTACAGGAGAAGACTTTTGAAAGTCTCTTGGACAGCAAGGTGGTCAAATCAGTCTATACTTAGAAATTAATTCAGGCTATTTACTGGAAGGTCAAATACTAAAGCTGAAGCTTAAATACTTTGGCTACATAATGAGAAGATAGGACTCATGGGAAAAGAACCTGATGGTAGGAAAGGAGAAGGGAATAGGAGAGGATAAGATGGATAGTGTCATAGAAGCAATGAATATGAGTTTAGACAGATTTCAGGAGATAGTGGAAGATAGATAGGCCTAGCGTGCTATGGTCCATAGGGTCACAAAGAGTCAGATATGACTGAACAAAGAACAATGACTCATAAAATAACAATAAATAAATGATAAATCAACTCATTAAAATAATAAATGTTGAAATATAAGTATTGCTGAATCAAACTTCAGATTTATGTTGATACCTGACAGGCTGCTTAGCAATTGAAGTTCACTTGCTAAGGAAAGCAGGAATTAGCCTTTGGAGGAGGTATCAGCTGATTCCTTAATAAAGTTACCATGCTCTGCCAAAAGCAAAGGTGAAATTAATTACAAGAAATGACCATGTACAACACAGGGATAATGTTTCTAAGCTTATGCGTTTTGGATCCCTATTCTTTTTAATCACCACTTAATTAGCTCTTCGGAAGTAGAGTTATAATCTCTTTTATTTCTGACCAGAAGTGTGGATAGTCAGTGACTTTGTATTCAGTGCTGTAACATTTATGTTACTCATTTTATGACTTTTAAAAATTGTGGTCTCAAAGTTTACCCATGTTTAATATTTGTCCTTTCATGAACGTACACAGATTCAGAAAAAAAAACACAAGATGGGAGGAATTTGCTGCATGAAAACATCAACCTATCTACTAGACTTGAACAGACTTGACCTACATCATTTCACATTTCTCCCTTCTATAGAATGAAACTGAAGGAGACATAAGGACCTAACCTAAGAAACCTTAGATTAAATTTAGGGATTAAGCTGCATTCTCCTTTGGTCTTTTAAAAAAATTTAATTAATGTTTCAAGTTCCAAATTCTATCCCTCCCTACCTCCCTGAGATAGAAAGTATAGGTGAAACTATGTAAACCATTTCTATATTAGCCGTTTTGTACAAGAAGACTCTAATAAAAGAAAAAATGAAAGAAAGAAAATGAAAGACAGCATGCTTCATTTTGTATTCAATCAATATCAGTTTTTTTTCTCTGGAGGTGGATAGTCTGCACCATCATTAGTTCTTTGGGATTGTCTTGGATCTTTATATTGCTAAGAATACATTAGTCATTCACGGTTCTTCGTTGAACAATATTGCTGTTACTATGTACAATATTCACCTGGTTATATTCATTTTACCATGCATAAGTTCATGTAAGTCATTCCATGTTTTTTTTTTTTAAATCATACCGCTTGTCATGTCTCATAGCCCAACAATATTCCATTGCAATCATATACAACAGCTTCTTTCACCATTCCCTAATTGATGGGCATCCTCTTGATTTCTAATTTTTAACTATCACAAAAAGACCTGATATCCATATTTTTGTACAAATAGGTCCTTTTAAATTTTTTTGGAATGGCTTTGGGATATAGACTTAGCAACAGTATTGCTGGATAAAATGGTATGCACAGTTTTATAGCCTACTGGGCATAGTACCAAACTGCTCTCTTGTTGAAGACTTTAGCTTGAAAAGGCCAAGGTCTTCCACTGTATCCTGGGCTACCTCCAGTTGTCCTGATCCATATCTGGCCACAAGATCCAAATGGCTCCAGAGGAGAAAGTGAGGTTGGTGATTTTGCATGTCATGGCATCACTTTCCTGATGTCATGGCTCTCTTTGAGCATGAGGGACAAATAGCAAACAAGTTCTTATACCATTCTCCTATCTCTTTTTATAGTGTCTTCTAGAAATTTGTGGGGGCTAGGTAGCAAGGCAGATGGAGTAGCAGGCCAAAAGTCAAGGAGATTCATCTGGCCTCAGACACTTGCTAGCTGTGTGACCCTGTGCCAGTCACTTCACCCTGTTTGCCTCAGATCCTCATCTGTAAAATGAGCTGGAGAAGGAAATGGCAAACCTCTCCAGTATCTTTGCCACAAAAACCCAAATGGGATCACAAAGAGTTGGACACGATTGAACAACAACAAGGAAATGTGTGGACCTTGTCCATTCATACTCCTTCAGTTTTCTTTCACAGAAACTTGGCTTCCCTAAGAAGACATTGTGTCTCAGTTGGAACACACTGGGCTAGGAGAAGGACGAGCAGCAGCCATACTCTTTGCTTCTTAATTCCCCAGACGGATCCTCCATCTGTGATTATCTCTATTCCTCAAAACCTCTGTTTCTTTGAAGTTCACTCTCATTGATACCACCTTAATAAGATCCTGTGACATTCTCCCTTTTGAAGAAAAGGAGTCCAACAATTGCTTCACAGTCTTAATGTTCCTCCAACCTTGCTCTCAGCCTTGGGGATTTCAATGCACATGTTGCTGCTCTCTCAAATGCTCAGACCTCCCAGTTCATCTGCCTCCCAGGATCTGCACTGTACTGAATGTCAGTCACACTTAAGGATGAATTTATCATCTATTTCATGATCACCTGTCATTGGATCTCCTTGATCCAAAAAACTTAAATTCCTCTCAAATCATAACCTTTTTCCATGTATCTCTTTCATGGAGATGCTGTTAAAAAGTGTCCTTGACTCATCTCACCAGTTAGATTGGCTAAGATGACAAAACAGGAAAATGACAAATGCTGGAGAGGATGTGGAAAAATTGGAACACTAATGCATTGTTGGTGGAGTTGTGAATTGATACAACCATTCTGGAGAGCAATCTGGAACTATGC
>CM053582.1:2938392-2960256 GCA_028627135.1 Pseudochirops cupreus
GTGCTTTTCTTTCTCATAGCTTTTCTCTTTCGCTCTGATTCTTCTTTCACAGCATGACTAATGTGGAAATATGTGTAATATGATTGTACATGTATAGCTTATATCACATTGCATGTCATCTTGGGAAGGAAGCAAAGGGGATAGAATTTAAAAGTCGAAAAAGTAAATTTTGAAAACTAAAAATAAATAAATATAGTTTTTAAAAAATTGAAAAAGAAAACAATGGGGAGCCAGTGAAAGTCTGTGAGAAGGGAACTAACTTGAAATTATTTTCTTTGTAAGCTTAATCTTGTTATAGTTCACAGTGTAGAGGTGAAAAAGAAATTTGAGAAAGGGAAGTGAATTAGGCAATTGCAAAAGTGGAGGTGTGATGTGGTTAGAATTTACTTTGATAAAGTGACTGTGGCAATGGGCATGATCAGGAAGAAAATCAGATTTTGATATGCTAAACATCTGAACTTTAAGAAAGTCTCTTGTGGCTTATTTAAAGGAAAACCTCAATTATACAACAGATATTTTACTTCATCTTAACAGTTACCCAGTAAAGGAACATATGTGTTTTTTTGCAAGTTATCCCTAAATCTTTTTTTTTCCCCTAACACATCAGTCAGAAGGCAAAGCACTGTGTTTATAAAATGTGCATAACATTGCACTTCGATAACTCTCTAGTACATGACTTATGCTTCTCTGAATAAAGTATCTTCTGAAGGTTAGAAGAGACAAAATAAAGGGGAAAATGAAGAAAAGGATTTGGCTTGGTGAGGTAACTGTTTAACATGCTTCCTGTTACTATTCTCAGGAACTTTTATTGTGGTTTAATTAGGTCTTCCTGCCAAAATTCATTACAGAGAAACCTGGCATAGTGAAAAAAAATAATAAACTTAGCTCATTCATAACTTATTAATTATTTTATTCTTAAGCAACTGGAATACAATTTCTTCCTTTCTCTGGGGAAGGTGAGGAAAAGAAAGATTAAAAGGTAGAAGGGCAGTCACTTTCAATCATTTCTTTTAAAGTAGAGAAAGTATACATAAATTAGTTCATTAGGAATGAGAGAAAGAATACAACAATATATCTAACCTGACTTTCAAAACGTTGACTACTCAGCATCATTTTACATCCTGTTAACCATTCATATGTTTAGAAAGGATGGTAGCTAAAGCAGAAATAGGCTCAAACATTATTATTGTCATTTGACAAATGAAGAAACTGAGTAACTTTCCCGACTCAAAAAGCTATTATTAAGTGCCAGCTTTTTTTCAGTGAGCTACTCTATTTCTCAGTGTGTGTGTGTGTGTGTGTGTGTGTGTGTGTGTGTGTGTGTGTGTATGTGTGTTTATTTGTAAAGCTGGACAAAAGCTTCTTAAAGGGCAATAAGGAGGCCAGAATTCATATGCCAAGAAAAACACCACATAGGAACAATTTGCAGATTTTCTGGCTCTCCCTGGCATTCTCTATGGAGACATGACTTTTCTTCCCCAAATCTGGAATTATAGAATTTCCAAGTTGGAGGGGATCTCAGAGGCCGTCTAGGCAAACTTTTGCCACAGCAAGAATCTTCTGTCTGATAAAGCTGATGAGTCCTCAAGAAAGAGGACCTGCTACTCTTTGAGGCATCTCATTCCCCTTTTGGATAGCTCTCATTATTAAAAAGTGTTTCCTCAATTAAATCTTTATATGTCTCTCTACTTTTTGGTTTTTGGTCAATAAACAAGCATTGATTGAGTGCCTACTACATGCCAAGCACTGTGGTAAGCACTGGAAACTTTTATCCATTGCTCCTAGTTCTGCCTCCTAATGGCACAATGATAGGGCACTGGGCCAGCAGTCAGGCAGTCCCAAGTTCAAATTTGGCCTCAGGTGTTTATTAGCTGTATGACCCTGGGCAAATCTCTTAACCTCCCTCCATTTCAGCTTCCCCACTTATACAGTGAGGATAATAAGGACATCTACCTACCATCTACCTCACAGGGATATGATGAGGATCAAATGAGCCAATGTGTGTGGTTCTCTATAGACATGTAAATAGCATCGCCATTATCACCATTCATTCATGGCAGCTGTTGTGGTCCTCCTAAGTCTTCCACAAACATCTCTTTCCTTCACCCCATCTGTGAGATGAACTTGAGGCCATTAGCCATCTCAACTGCCTTCCTGTAACATCTTCCAAATGCCGCTCTTTCCATCACCTCTTCTCTTTCTTTCATCTCCCTCCCTAGAAGGGTTCGTTTAGTGCATATATCTTAACACGTTCCCACAGAATTTGAGCTTATAAATTTCTCTCAAAAAATTAGATTTCCAGAACTGAAGACAATACTCTATGTGAGATTGCACCAAAACCGAGTACAGTGAGATTATCACCTCATTTCAATACAACCCGATATTACATTAGCTTTGTGGGGCTGTCTTATCATACTAATGAATCATATGAAGATTGCAGTCCACTGAAATGCCCATATCTTCTTTAGAAAAAATATCTAAGCATGCCTACCTCATCTTGTATTTGTGAACCTTAATAAGATTTTCTATGTATCCACATTAAATTTCATCAAACTAGATTCTGCCTAACATTCTAGTCAATTTAAATCTTAATCTTGAATCCTGATGCTGTCTCCGTGGTTAGCTATCTCTCCTAACTTTGAGGCATGACCTCAACACCTTTAACCAAGTAATTCATTAAAAAATGTTAAAAAGAACAGGACAAAGCTCAGATTCTGCAGGGCCTCCAGCACAGGTCCCCGTCAGAGACTTCCTTCCTAGGTTACCTTACCTTCCTTCTGCAGAGCCATATGTACCACACTGTCAGCTAACTATCCACCTTGTCCACAAGAACAGAATTTTATTGAATGTTTCCCTAAAACATAGGTAAAAGGCTGCCTATTGTGTTCCCTTGATTTCCCAGTCTAGTGATTCTATCAAAAAAGGACATGAAGTTGTCCTTCCTGACCCATCCTTAAAAAAAACCATGCTGGCTCTTTGTGATCCATGATACTGTTTTCTGGATGTTTATTAATTGATACTCTAATGAAACATCCTAGAATTTTACCTAAAACTGAATTCAAATCAATTGGTCAATAGTTTGCTGACTTTATTCTTCCCTTTTTTGGAAAATTAAGACATCTGTCCTTCTTTAGTACTATGAAACTTCTACCATTCTCCAAAGTCCCTCAAAGAAGTCTGACAGTAGCTCAGCATTCTCCCTCAGAAATTCTCTCAGGACCTTGGGATCTGGCTCACCGAGGCCTGGGGACTTGAACTCAAGAAGGGTAGCTAGATGCTCTCAGCACTGCCTTGTTTATATCAATTTTTCACTTCTCAATAGTAATTTTTTCCCATCCTTTTCAGTCCAAAGGTTATTCTCCTTGGCGGAGCAAAGAGAAACAAAATGCTTGTATAGTTCTACCTTCTCTCCATCATCCCATCTTTGATGTTTCTCTTTTCCCCAATATACATAAAACACAGGAAAACCATAATACTTAGCTCTTTGATATCTAGGAAGGGAGATCATACTAGAATAGATTGAAAAATCATGTTGTTGTTGCTCAGTCTTTTCAGTCGTGACCAACTCTTTGTGACCCCATGTGGGATTTTCTTGGCAGAGATACTGGAGCAATTTGCCATTTCCTTTTCCAGCTCATTTTACAGATGAGGAAACTGAGGCAAACAAGGTGAAGTGATTTATCCAGGGTCAGACAGCTAAGAAGAGTCAGGGGCCATATTTAAACTTAAGAAGGTGAGCCTTCTTGATTTCAGGACTGGTACTCTATTCACTGCAGCACCACTTAGCTGCCAGAACACTCATATATGGTGTAGTAAAATAATAAATGCTTATTGACTGACTGACATAGGTGTCATATTCTGTATGTGTGTGGTGGGTGTGGGGAATGGAATTTGCAGCCAATGATTCACAAACTTACTTCTTATCATTTACAAAATAAATGTTTAAAGAAAGAAGTCAATCAGCAAGGCACTATATCTGTCTAGTGCTAGAGACTGTTCCAGGTTGTGGAAATACAAAGTCAATGAATGTTTACATCTTAACTATGGAGACAACACATACATAAGCAGGTACATACAGAATAGATATAAGGTAATTGGCAAGGGTAGGAGAGGGGCTATTAGGGAGGTCGGGGAAGTAGAAGTTTTATACAGAAGGTGTATTAAGTGAAGCTTTGGAATAAACTAGGTATTCTAAGAGATGGATATAAGGAGGGTCTACATTCCAGACATGGAAGGCAGTCAAGGCAAAGGCATGGACATGGGGAATAGTGTCACATAGGCGGGTTGAGTAATGGTAAGGCTGCTTTGGACAGATAGCAGTGTGTGTGTGTGTGTGTGTGTGTGTGTGTGTGTGTGTGTGTGTGTGTGAGAAAGGGAGTAACACAGACTAAAACTAGAAAGGTAGGTTGGAACTAGGTTGTGAAGGGTTTTCCATGACAAACAGAGGAGTATATGTTTGATGTTTGAAGTAACAAAATGGAGCTTATTTAGTGGCAGAGTAATATGGAAAGATCTGTGCAAAGCACAGAAGGAAAATCATTTTGCCAACTGTGGGGATGATAAATTAATGTCTAGAGAGACTGGAATAATGGAGACCAATTCAAAGACTAGTCCTTGGTGATAGGAGGTGATAGGAGCCTTGAGGTGGTGATTGGAGCCTTGAAAAAAAGGCTTGAAAAAAATAATCAGATTATGTGGATGGAAAGAAGAATACAGATTTAAGAAATGGAGAGGTAGAAACAACACAATTTGGTAACTCATTGGATATGCAAGGTGTCATATTTTTATTTTAAATCTTTATCCCAGGGAACAGGGCTCCTTGTCCACCAAGGCTCTTAGCTCCCAAAGGCCAAGTCCAATCTTAGGGATTGACTGAAACTTTGGCTTGATGCTGCCACTGGAGTTACTTCAGGAAATATGTGTTAAAGGCATAGCTCTTATCTGGGTTTCCCAAAGGTGGGTAATGGGATTCACAGTTCTAGTATAAGCTCTTAACTAAATACTATGGCTATCAGATGTGGGACAGTCTATTTCATAGAAAATACAGGTGACCACAAACAGACAGAGAACACAGAAATCACTGAAAATAGCCATGCTCCAGAGGGCAACTGAACTTGGAGGTTACTCTTGGGACAACCCTTCCACACTCTTGCTGATCTCTAATCCTCCTGTAGGCTCCCAACAAAGTCTTTTCTTTTCTTTTTTTCTGTAGAAATGGTCAATCAACACAAATTTATTTTTCTTTTTAAAGAAGGTGGGAAAATGCTTCAATCTACACTCAGATTTCATCAATTCTCTCTGTAGATGGGGACAGCATTTTTCATTATGAGTTCTTTGAGACTACCATGGCTTATTGTATTATCCAAAGTAGCCAAGTCATTCACAGTTGATTATCTTTTTTTTCAATGACTTGTTTATTTACTTTTACCAACAAAGTCTTTTCTAGACTTTTAGTGTCACCTTGTATTTTAGAATCTTCCTAGACGGCCAAGAACAAGCAGTCTTCTACCATTTGGACCTATACTATCTGAAAAAAAAACTCACTGGCTTTGCTTTCCAAATAAAATAATAGTAAGGAAAGACATGGGTGACAGTCCTCTTTCTCTGAAGAGCAAAGTGCATGACCAATTTCTTTTATATCTCTAGAAGTCTTGCTGCTCACAATCTCAAACTCGAGAACTCCTGAACATGGTGAACTTCTCGTTCCCACCCTAACCCACAGATCCAGTCTGCTTTGCTGCACAATCGGGTCTGTCTTCTGCACAGAGGGAGGCAAAACAGAAAATTCAAGGGGACAAGATGGTTTATCAGTTTGGTTTTATAGCTTACAGAGAGTGGTAACCCCTTGAACAAAAGTTCATCCCTTAGAGTCCCAATCAACCAATCACTAGAATTTCTCTGAGTGCGTTCAGCAAGACTTCAGTGGGCACTCCCACACTCATACAGGGAGGTGGCCTATGCTTCCAAAGGTCAATGCCTTATGATCTCATCATAAAATTGATCCCAGAATTCTTCCAATTGATCCCCTGTATTTGTACTGAATTTAAACTGGTTTCATTTCGGCCAAATCTAACCTTACCCATCTGAAGGATGATTTTACTTGACAAATCAGTCACCATTTGCACTCTAAACTAATCTATCACAAATACACTCATAATATATTTACTTGGTTTGGTTGTTGTCCTTTGCTCTCAAAGAAGACCAAAAAGACATCACTATGCTAGAGTAAAGTTTTGGTGCGTCTGACTATGGCTGATCAGACCAATACAAGCTTGAAATGCTCTAGCACGTGTCGGGCACACTCTGTGTGAACATTTGGGGTGGGATTCTCTAAATTTGTACATCCTGCATTTCATTTGAGCTGTTTCAATTCTGCTTTGCTCATAGAGCACAGCACCTTCTCTGATGTGGGCACATCATGCTGGGTGGTCCTGTGCCAGTGTCTCCTATGTCACACAATCAATTCCAAAGTTCCCAAGACAGATCTTGAGAGTGTCCTTGTATTGCTTCTTATGAGTCCTAATTCCTTTAATCCATCTCATTTCCCCTTAAATTCCTTCATATCGGTCAAGGAAGGTGATTTAATTGTATCTCCTGTTAAATGTAGTACTGTGTTGTCTTCTGGTTCTTTCAGTGGCTACTACCCAGACTGCTCACAGCATGTGGGGATGACCCAGACATGATTGTCTAATGTTTGTAAGCCTGCAAAGAAGTACAAATATGCCCATATTCCTAGCAGCAATAAGACCATGTTCTCTGATGAATGGAGATAAATGTAAAAGTTCATAACACTGTGATAAAACAATGATAGATTCAAATTATTTATCACTGAGCAATCACAGTCTTGTTACCTATATGATCTAATCTATAAAGATTACACCAGTGACACCTATATATATGAAGCTTGATGTCCACGAATCACTTGAGGAGAAAGACTGTGTTATTTTCATATGGGAACTGTGATCTCATTTTTTTTATTAGGGTTAAGGTTATTATAAGAGATGAAGATGTTAGAGAGTGTATTAAAAGAAAAACAAAGCTAATTTTTAAACTCTGCCCACCATGTTTTTGTATACTGGAACCTATGGCCATTTTAAAATTAAGTATGTATGAAGAAAGGAAAAAAATCATTAGCAGAGTCTTGTGTGACATTAGAGCCTCTAAGGATTTTCAAAAGAAAAATGCTGAACAGAGCTTGGAATTGATAAAGACACACCTTTTACTTATAACATGGCACTGTCACCACTGATGATGATTATTTCTGCAGACTTGGGGTTGGGGGAGGGTCAGAAAGGAAGGGTCCAGGAAGAGAAAAGAGGCAGAAACTGCTAGAATTTAAGTGCACTGTGATTGCTACGCCCTGGAGGGGTCCAAGTCCAGAGGATGCCGCCCACCAAGAAGCTGCACTCATTTCAAGCACTCATTAAGCACACTCATATTATTGCCATCAGTACAAATGTTTCAAGAGCCTCATGGTACATTCTGTTCAATTTCTATGTCCTCAGAATAAAAACGTTGCCATGGAAATCTGTACCATACGCAGATGTAATTGCGCAAAGGATGGTGGAGGTACAAATTCCCGTTCCCATGGCAACCTTTTGAATTCAAAGGCTGAAGAGCCTCCACTAAATGTTCCAGGACATATTATTACCCTGTAGGAAATACAGGTGGGGTTAGTGAAGTTCAATATTTGCTCAGCTAAAAATTATAATCAGGATTGAAAAAACAAGCTGAAAAATCGTTTCTGTGGATAGTTTGTGTAAACAGGGTTCAGAATTCTCCCTCCCTCCACTTTGCCCTTTTCAAAAGCATTCCATTCCCTGCTCCCCCTCAAACCACTCAGCACAGAAACCATTTCTCCAAGTGCCTTCCATTTTTCAAAATGTCCGACAGTTTTACATACAAGACACTTTTAGGAAAACCTAAGTATTTTCCTCTTTTTCTATTTAGAAGGTTATTGAAATAGTGCTGATGAGTGTGTATGTATACATATACAAATATATGTTTGATATTTATAATTTTTGTACAATTATTCTAAAAATAAAAGATGGTTCTTAATAAAATGTCAAAGCTTTACTCTCAATTAAAAAAATATCCGAAGTAAAAATATCAGGGGGCACTATGAGCAAATGGTTTTATTTTACTGGCAGAATTACATAAATATATTACTATACAAATGTATAAAGAGATAAAGAATAATTGGAAAGTAATCCGATCATCTATCAAGCTCCCTGATGAATTTGGTAACTCAAACTTGCAGAACAAAATGATAAGCACTCCACAATAGAGTGAAGAGAGCCAATTATTCACTTGAACAAGCAGCAAAAAGAAAAAAGCAATATATCCAAATTATAGGAACCTCTCTGAACAAAATGTTCCAGACAGAATGTCCATGATCACTGTCAAATCTAAGGGCTTGACACATCTGCACATATTTGAAGAAAAATATCACTCAGATGAAGACATACTATTCCACAGATAAATATTCCAAAAACTAAAAATCATTCTTTCAAATAATATGGCCTGCTAGAAGAATCAAAAGAAGATATCATGTTGAAAATAAAAATCACAATAGTTGTTTTGAGTATTGCTTTTCAAGATTTGTCATCTATCATTATTTCAGATCATCTGTAACATTCTAAAGATTTACCTACGGCTGAATTTGGTCATTAACAAATACAGATATTACTTGCTTTGTGTCATTTTTTTTTGGAAAGAAAATGTGCATCAATACAATTTTGGGAAATCAGATCATATCTACTCACTAAATGACATTTTGGATGAGCCGTTTAGCTTCCCCATTTTAAAGCGATCTTTAATGAGTATTGGCAACTCATACATTGGTTTTGGAATTATCCTCTGGGAGGACCTCAGCTACTCTCAAATAGAGTGACCAGAATTTGACTCCCTTCACCTGTAGTTTTTCACAGAAGCTTATTGCCAATAAAGATCTATGAACGATTGGAAGCAAAATAATATTGTGAGATAGTCGTACTTAAGTAATATGCTAATCATGACAGAGATTAAGGTAAGGAGAGGGGTAGCAATGCAGGGAACTCTGACTAATGTTCTCTGTTGCTGTGTGCTTTTGTTTTAGTCATAATTTGTTAATTCTATTGTTAAAGAGCTTATGATCCATAACGAAGTTTTCATTTCACATTGTTCTTCGATAAAGGCAGACAGAGGATGATGAGAAAATTAGTTTGCAAGTACAAAAGAAAAAACCAACAACAACAAGCCCAAGTCTGTGGTGTAGTTGATACATTTAAATTCAGCAACTTTAGAAAGCACTATTTAGGCCTTTGAAAATATTCTTCTATTTGTTGGAAGCATTATAAAGGTCCATTTTAGGATCGTTATTACAATTCATTATGAGTGGTTCTTCATCGATTTATTCTGTAAGCATGGTAAAGGTGGAGGAATACCCTTTCATCCTCTCTATTTTCAATTCTAGTTTGATTTTGCCCTCCCCGTTCCATTACAAATCTCATGGTTTCCCAAAGGTACTATTTCCTGGAAATATAAAAGTCATGACTGTGGCCTAGGTCTTCAAACTCGGCTTCCAAACGTCCATTCTAATAAATGACTTTTGTCTTTTGAAAGCACGAGGCAGATCCACCTGTGTTGACTTCTTAATGAATACACTCATTGTAATTGCTTTGGAGAGATAGTACAAAGTTATTTTCCAAAGAGAGAGATTCTTTCCACTTGTCTATAGGACAAGTTGAATGCAGTTCTCTCAAGGGACTTCCTTAAATGTTGATTAGACAAATATCTTGGACACTGAGAAGATTAGGTACAAATAAGATGAATTTAGAGAAATTTTGAGGAAAACTGTACCTGTCTAAAAATGTGAAGGCCATACATAGTTATCAAGGACCATTGCACTGGGAGAAGACATGAGTTCTACTGTCTCTCTCACAAATCAGTTGGGAAATTGGGAAAGGGGGAAGAGGAGTCACCAAGACAGGCCCTAATTTCCTTACCTAATGAAAGGCTTGACAAGCCACATCATTTCTATTTTTATTATTTCTAACTCCAATGCACTATCATGTGGGGGTAACCCCAATTCCATACAAACCTTGTCCCTGACACTTCTAGCTATGTGCTTACATGCACATATTTAACTTCTGAAGTCTCAGTTACCTTAGATGGAAATTAATGGGTTACAACTAGATGGCTTCTAGTTCTAAATCTCTGTTCTTGTGATTCTTTGTCATTCTTCATATTTCCCCACAAATTTTCTTATAGATACGACACACTTGAGGCTTTCCTCTTGTTTTTTAAATTTTTCAGGGGTGCCAAATATGCCACCAATTGGGCTATTTGTTTTCTTTCATTCTTGTCATTGGCCATGAAATATTGTATGATTTTCTTTAATTTTCAATCTACAATCCCTTGACTTCAGCAGTTCCGAAACGCATATGTTTTAGTCCAACAAAAACAAATTCCCTCATTGGGCACATCTAAATACACACATAAGTCTCATTCTGCACCCCGAGTTTCTCATGTCTCCACCAAGAGATGGATGGCGTGCATCATCATTACGGAACATGTTAATGCTGCCAACAATTAGAAGAATGTTGTAAAAGGCCTAAACAGTAAGTTTGCTGAATTTCAATATATAAACTAGAACACAGACTTAGGCTTGTTTGTTGTGGTTATTGGTTTTTTTTTTCTTTTGTGCCTACAGAGTACATTTGGTGATCATCATCTATCTGCCTTTATTGAAGAACAGCATGAAAACTGTGATCTACCAAAGTATGATCTCAAACAAATTACACACTTGGAGAAAGGGAAGAGCATTGATTGCCTAGGCCAAACCTGAGGCACATCAGAGAAGGACTGCTTTTGAAATACAGCACTAAGACACTTCTGTTTAAGCGCAGGGCATTTGCACTTAGATTATTTCATCATTGCAAGGGCATGTAAAGAGATGAGAGAAGCCTTATTCGAATCAGTTTGCTGTTTGATCCTTTAGAGCAGTGGTTCTCAACCTTCCTAAGGCCACAACCCTTTAATACAGTTCCTCGTGTTGTGGGGACCCCCAACCATGAAATTATTTTCGTTGCTACTTCATAACTGTAATTTTGCTGCTGTTATGAATCATAATGTAAATATCTGATATGCAGGATGCATTTTCATTGCTACAAATTGAACATAACCCACAGGTTGAGAACCACTGCTTTAGAGGGTTCTGAGGAAATATGGATTAGAAGGAATTTGATCCTTAATGAGTCTAACTACTGACAGCAATGATGATTTTTTTTAAGCACCAAATTGTTTATTGCATACATTAATATATTGGAAAACTCTCTTTATAGCATTATACCCACAGAGGAAAAGCCGTGTACAAATGGAAACTGTCTTATTTTCTCAGAGGTACTTGGGCTGCCTCGCTGGGGCCTTTCCTTCTTTTCATGTGATCATGCAACAAGATTATGGTGTGATTTTACATCATACAAAGACTAGAGAAAAAGAGGCATTTCCTATTGAATCCAAACATCTTGCACAAGAGGCAGTTCATGCTACTCGTAATGCACTTGTCTGTCTGTCTGTCTGTCTCTTTAAAAAGCTTCAAATTACCTGAATAAAGTCACATGTGAATAGTCTGGTGACTTTCTTATTAAAAACCTGGCTAAATAATTTGAAGGACTACTTTTGTCTTTAGTGCAAATGGGAAGATGACAGGCAGCCTGTGGGTGCGGAATGCCACATTCACTGCTTGTGTGTACAGCCACTATGTTCTTTGGTTTGGCTTAGCTATTTTTCCATTACAAGAGAAAGGATTCTCAAAAATGACTCATGCAAAAAGGCATCAACTAAAACTGTCATTTAAATAAAGAAACAGGCACAGACAGACTTAACAAGTCCCCGGAAGCTCTGCAACATTAAGTGGGGGCACTGACCAATGGACTGATTTCTGTTTTCTAAGCAAATCAGCTTCATCAGATTGGAGTATGGAAATCACAGGGTGAGCTAAGCAAACGGCATCAACAGCTTCTTCTTGGGACTTTGCATGGTGTCTTTTAAAAATAAGGATAAGGAATTGAATATCCCAGTACACCATAGAGGTCAGACATTGCCACAGCACAAACACCATTCAAGAGAACACCGACTGCTTCATCTAACTTGATTGCATGGATCGCTTTTGTGGAAGTGGAGACAATTTTTGTTCCAAGATGCTGTGGGTCCTACAGTGTGACTTTCTCTGCAGAGTCAACAGACTAGGGATGCGTTTTAAAGTGATAAAAAAACAACTCATTACCATTTACATTTGAACAAACCTAAAAAATTAGCAGCACCGACCTGAAGTCACTGAAGTTGGAAGAGGAAACGGAGCTGAGCTGACAAAGCCTGTTTCCTTGAAACAAATTTGTGGCACAGTGAGAATAAATTAAAGATAACTGTAATGGGACAGATAAGGCAACATGCAAAGAATAATAAGTTCTTTTTTAAAGGAAGCATGGCACTATGATTTTAAGGCTCCTCACTTTAAAATGCTGATATTCCACGTTGCCAAACCCTGAGATGGCTCCTAAATCTAGGACTTGAACAGTGTGGACATTCTTCCCTCCTGCCCCTCACACTAGTGAAGATAAGAACTCCTTCATGTCTTAGTGGAGACTTTTCGTCATGAAGACGGTGATAGTTTAACAATGACAAAGTACTTGAAAGTTTTCAAAGCTATTTTACATGTATTAACTCATATATTGTTTCATGAGTTGTTGCCTACAAAGCATATCCTCTGGTGGCTACCCTTCCCGGAACGTATGGGCTTCTTTGAGCCAAGCTGGGCTGGGCCTGGGCTGCCAGACATATCCAGTAGCCTTTCTAGCTTGGTCAGGACTTTCAGTCCTTGCATTCTGCTGGCCTCAGGGTCACCCTCAGACCACACCATGGAGCACTGGAGGACAGGCAAAGTAGCTACAGAGATGAGCAAAAGCAAACTCTTCCTCCTTTCAAACAGCAGTGCAGGGAAAGATCCTCAAACTACCAACCACTGCTCCCTCACAATGTTCCCTGAAGATATAGGAGGAAAGCACACGTTTACCATGATATTCCTGTGCTTGGTGTTGGAAGATGCATCTGCCTAACTCAAGCCCTCAGCTCTGCTTGTATGGGATATGGTCATCTTGAGGTGGATAAGTATGTGAAAAAAATACTGACTCTGAAGCCCAAGGCAGCAGAGTATAGAACATTGGTCCTTATATCTAGACTGGGGTGCCACAATTGCAGACACTGACCAGGTGTTATAGCCTGAGCAGGCTATTTTAATCTCTCTGCACCTCATCTTCTTCATCTGTACAATAAGGGAGTTGGATCTGATGGCCTTTAAGGACCCTTCAAGCTCTCATTCTATGATTTTATGATCCTCTGACCTGAGAAGAAACCCCAGTTAATTAACCTCTCTAGATCTTGGTTTCCTCATCTAGAAAGTAAGAGCAGTGTTAAGATTCCTTCTACTTCTAAATCTATGATACTGTGCAGGAGCATGCTGGAGCCAGCTTGAATCAGATCTTGAGCTGATTGTTAAATTTTCAGTATGAGTACTGATACCTTTGGAGTTGTTGTTTTGCTCACTGTCTAGACTGAAGAAAGTGATGGAGAAAGTGTTAATAACACAGATGAAATTGGCAAGTTTGCCTGAATACACTTTTCCCCCCAGAAAGTCAGTTGTTAAACATTTACCAGAACACCCATGATTCTATGATCAAGCTATTAAGAGAGATATAGTAGTAGATATCCCCCTGGAAATGCTTCTTCAAGCTCAGGTTCCAGGCAAAGGCCCAAAGAAGAGTCAGGATAAGGGGGATAATGTCATCCTTCATCCTTTAAAATATAAATGCCCTTGAAAGGGGAGGTGCTAACTTGAACTTTTAACTTCCATCAAGATTATGTTAATAGCACCCTGAAATGAAAGAGTGGGATACAAGCAAAATGCCAAAGGAGGGAAATTAAGGGCACAGAGAAAGGAATGCACATGATGTGAGGGGTACAGGAGGTATGGGAGGGGAACAAATTTAAGCTACTTCATAATTTGTCCAGTTCCAACCCCAGTCATACCATCTCATAGGGCCAGGGACAGAGACTGGACCTGTTCTTTAATCTTTATAGTAAACTACCAAAGGACAAAATTCCCTCTCTCAGTGTAGGGTGGCACCTGCTCTGAAATGTAGGGTCTTAGAGAACATGAGGTGTTCTGATTTGGCCAGGATTACACAGCCAAAGCAGGACTTACACTGAGACAACTCTCTATTTATTATGTCACCATGCCTCAGGGAGATTTTTTTTTTAAGTTTTATTGATGCATTTCCTCTACGTCACTCATTTCTGGCTCTACTCTTTTGATCATCAATCTTGTTTAAAGAAAGAAAACAGTTAAACAAAAAATTAATTGACACATGACAGCTTCTGTCAATGTACACGATGTTTGGTTTCCACCTCTCCGTCCCATTGATGCTCTAGCTTGTCAATTACGGACCCACTGACATGCTTGTCCTTTTTTCACAAATCTCTGAGTGTAATAATGCTAATGAAAACTATCAGTTTCTTCTACAAAAGGAATAAGAGGCCATGAACCAAGCCTCAGCTCCACTGGAGTTATCCTTCATGTCTATAGACAGTTCAGAGACACAGCCAACATTGATTTTTTGAAGGAAATTGGCAATCATGGGAAGTCTCTAAACTTCGTATCTAAAGCCTAAGTTTCACAAGAAGTCATAGTTTGTCATTATTATTGTTATAATTAGAAACGTAAAAACTCTGGAAATTATCTAATCCACTTCACATAATTTTAGAAATGAAATATGAGGAAACTGAGGCCCATAGAGGTTAAATGATCTTTCCAAGATCTTACAGGTAATAACAAGCAGAGTAAGGATTAGAACTCAGATCCTCAGATTTCAAGTCTAATTTTCTACTATACCAGGTACCTCAACATGAAATGTTTGTCACATCAAGTAAGCTAGGTTGTCAATTAGGCCAACTAATTCATCCAAGTGTTATTTTCAATTTGAATGTCCTTTCTTTTCACAATATGCAAAATTTAAACCAATCTCATTGGTTCAACCTAGTTAATGGCTTTGGAATGACATTTATAGACTTTTAACTAATCATCCAGATACCTATGTAAAAATAATATGCCTTATCTGAGTTGGCAAGACATAAACAGAATCCAAACAATTAGCTTTGGTCACCCTTGCTGGGTGAAAATTGACTGATAACACTCCCTGCAGGAGTGAAAAGCTCTGTGAGATGATCACATTGGCATCTACCGTCCATTTAGTTCCTGGACACCATAGGAAAATCAAGCTTCCTCATAGACATGATAATAATTTGTCCATAGTCTTCACCAGTAATTGTTGCCCCATGGTATTCCTGGATACCATAAAAATCATGGCTTAAGGGTCAGCTAGGGGGCACAGTGAATAGAGCACTGACCCTGGAGTCAGGAGGACCTGAGTTCAAATTTGGGCTCAGATACTTGACATTTAACTAGCTGTATGACCATGGGTGAGTCACTTAACCGCAACTGGCTTGCCTTCTCCCCTCAAAAAAAACATGGCTTAAGAAAGAGATTTTTTTTATCTTCTTGTATTTTTTAAAAATGATGACCTTTTTTGTACCATAGTGAGAGAAGTAAAAATTTCTCAGACTATACTCTAAAATCTAGTAAGGCTTTTTGTGGGAAACAGGCTTGAGTTCCCCTTCACCAAAAATCGTATGATTTACAAGGACTCAAAACTCAGAGCAGCAGGCAGTCATCCCTCTCCTCAGTGACACCTCAGCATAAGATATGCAAAATAAAGACAGAAGTGCTTTCTCAAATGTACGTTGGTTGGTCACTGTTTCCTTGTTCTGGTACTTGAGGTAGATTTCTGTGCTTAGATTGTACACCTGACTTCCAACCGATGGAAGAAAAGGGTCAGCAGGGGGTGGGGGAAAATCCCACATTGGGGCTTTATAACTTCAACATTTCCTTTAGTAAATTGCTTCTCCTCCCTGACCATTTGTCAGAAGGGAGGATGGCCCTTTCTCGAGGTTGTAATAAACCATTCTTTTCTGCTTCCTACCTTGAGAAGCCTCTGAGGATTATTTGGGTAAGGATCTCTGTTGCACACAGTTTTGGGGTCACAACAGAAGCCTTTTATGATTACTGGAGGAAAAGTCCGTCTGTTATAAGTAAATTCGTCTGTATAACTATTGAACTCAAGGGTAGAAAGCGTCTACCTACAAAGTGTTGTTACTTCTATTTACATGTATGGAGCTGGATCCTCAATAGCATCTGATCCTCCTAAAGGAACTAGAATCAGAGTGGTACCTTCTGAGAAAATAACAAGATCAGATAATCATACATGTCAAAAGTAAATAATACCATCATGAAACTCTTGGTTCCTTTCTTTGTTTCCCTCTATTCTCTATTTGGGCCCTGCATATTGAACTTGTCTGTCAGATTTGTGTCTCCTAGACTATCAGCTGTCCACCTGAGATGGTCATGCAACAAGGATCTGTGTTCCACACTCTCCTCATCCCCTGGATGCTGCTACAGCCTTATTTTGCTCCCCTTCCCCACCCTCACTCAGGTGGCCACTGTCCCTCTCCCAAAAGCATTTGGGTGAACGGTGAGGCAGACAGGAATGCTGAGGCAGAGGAAGCAGGAGGCAGGATGTGAGATGTGAGATAAGATGTAGAGTGTGACCAGCCAAAAAAGTGATCAGAGGAGACTATTCATTGAAGCCCTTCACTTTGGGGACTTGCCTGTGTGCGTTCTAGCTATGCTGGGTTCTGGGCCCACCTTGAACTACTTCTGTTTCTAGATCACTGATTCCTGATTCTCACCCCACCCTCTTATGCCTAGGGTTAGGGCTACTTCCTCAGAACTGGAAGTCTAATGCCTTAATTCAAATAGGGCACTCTGCAGGGCAAGGCAGAGTACATGATTGCTGGTTGTGTCACCATCATTCCCAGTATAATAGGTTACTTACTCCCCATAGCACTCACCTATTCCCTAAAGACCCTGCATGGAATGTGTCCTTTGAGCTCTAAAAGGATATTATAGGCAGCCTCTTGGATGCAAGGCATCCACTCCAGCCTGATATCTCCCCCTACCTCCTCCTGGGGGGACATGGTTCCTTTCCCTTCTTTCCCCCATTCTGACCCCATTATTAATCCATGATTATTTAACCTCCTGCTTTGCTTTGTGTCTTCTCACCTGCAGAAATTTCACTTTCAGCTCTTAGGATATCAATCCCTACCCTTGGTGTTCCTGAGTGGTTTGTCTCTCTTCACTCTGGACTCAGCTGGCACCACATTCCACATCCCATGCTGACCCCACTCCTTCACCTATTCTGGGTCCCTGAAATGGACTCTTTTCCCCTGTGCAGCAAGAAGCAGCTACTGAAGACTGTGACCTTAGTCTCTTTTTCCTGAAAGAAATCTCCTGTCTAGTGGTTGAGTGGGGAAATGATGTGGATACAAAAGTGCCCTAAAGGTTGAGTTGCCCTTTCCCTGGTGTATTCTCTAAAGGCACCGTAAAATATAGAGGTGCCCCAAAGGTTGAGTTGCTCATTCGCTGGTGTCCTAGAGTCTCCCCTTATCTTGAAATACCACAAAACTTCCCCTTATCCTAAAATTCCTTGTCTGTGAGCTTCAACATGGAACAAGAACTGCATGGAGAGCTGGACAAGGAGCTGGGAGCTGACAGTTTGGTGAATCCAGGTAGGAGCTGAGAGCATGAAGGGGATCCAGGGAATCTGAGAGTCTACTCCAAGTCAAACTGAAAGAAGATTTTACTTGGATACTGTGCACTTACTGAGAAGATTGTGATTTATTTGTGACTGAGGGGTGGATGGCCTGTGTATTTTCTGATGATTAAATAGTGAATGATGACTGAATAGTGACTGATTTGTAACTTAGTGTGCCCCATGAGTGGCAAGCCTCCTTAATGATGATTGAATGATTGAGTTTATTGAAAGATTGAGTTACTAAGTGATTGACTGACTAAATGATTGTACTTTGTTCAAAACGATGTGACCACTGTGGTGAAAACTATGCGGCCATTTTAGTGATAAATTGTTGTGAATTCTATATTTTGATTTTCTGTGATAAGTTGTAATATTGTGAATGCTATATTTTGATTTCTGTGAATGTTTTGCTCTGATTTGTTATTGAATAAATAGAGTGTTCATTATACTGTGTAATCAGAACCTTGAAATCCGTTCACAGTAGCATTCTTCTGGAAAACTGCTCATGTTTGGCTTTACAAATGTAGGGCAGGAACTGCCTTTCTTTAAGAATTTTTTTAACCAGCACTTTTCCAAGTTTCTGGCACATAGTAAGTCCTTAAAACTTCCTTTTCATGCATCCCTTCATTTATTCATTCATAAAGCTACATCTGTTTCTAACATTCACTTATTGGAAAATGCCAGAACTTTGGTAGTAAGAACTTTCTTTTCTGAGTCTTTAGTTGTGACTGCTGAGGAGGTAGGGGCTAACCCGAAGAAGCAATTGCTCCCCAGAGAATAGTTGTGGGGCTGGGTGGGAAGCACAAACATACAGGGGATGTTACTATTCCAAGAGTCTTGGGCATAGCATCTTCAACTTCCTCTACCATGACCTGAATGGGGGTTTAACCCATCTGGCAGGTGTCACTGCCTGCCTCTCCCTCTTTGCCAATGATGGCTTACCTGACCATAGGTGGTGGCACTTGATCAGTGTCTGATGGTGGTGGTATTGAGGATGGCAGGCCTACCTCTATGGAATTAGAGGAGATGGAATGTGAAGCTCAAAGAATAATTTAAAGGACATTTTGATTAGAACATAATGTTGCAAGGGAGGTTGGAGCTTTAAATGTCAGGCTTGGAATTTGGGTTTCATCTTAGAGGCAACAGGGCATTCTGTTTGATTCCAACTCCACGGAATAAAATGTCCCTCTCAGGACATGCTGATTGCTTCAGGATCTCATCACCATGTGGCTAACTCAGTCTTGAATACTCAAATCTCTCCCACCTCCCTAAGTCTCTTCTCCCCTCTCATTGGAGGGCTAAATTCCTCCCCAAGTTTTCCTTTATAGAGGGAAATATTTGAACTTTCCACTTCCCATCTGCAGCTCTGCATGGTTCAACTCCACAGAAGATGTCCGCAAGGGACCCCAGTGCCTGGCACATGGTGGGCACTTAATAAATATTTATTGAATTGAATTGGCATAGCTAGCACTATGTTTTAGGCAAATTATCTAATCATTCATTAAAATAGTAAATGACAGAGCACTAAGCTTAGATCTTCGAAACACTGCACTAGTGACTCCCTTCCACCATGGCATTAGGTTGTCAATGATTGCCTTTTAGGTCTGGATGTTAAAGCAATTCTGAATCCATTAAATTGTCATATTGTCTAGTCTCCATCATGAAATCTGATCTACAAGAATTTCATGAGAGACTTTAGCAAATGCTTTACTCGAATTTCATTGAAGCATATCTACAGGTTCCCCTCAGCTATCAGTATTGCACCCCCATCAAAAACAGAAATAAAGTCAGGCTAGTATGACCCCCACTTTGCTTCTGCTTCTCTGTCTGGTTTCACCTTCATGGAACAAGGTACCCACTGGTGTTCTCCACTCCTCTCCTGCCTCCTGTTGTGTCTTCTCTCCCCAATCACAGTATAAATTCCTTGAGGGCAGAAACTATCTTTTTATTAATTGCACCTCCAGTACTTAGACTGGAACATAGCAGCAACTTAATAAATAAACTTTATAAATGTTGACTGGATATTGAATTGGATTTGGTTCTCTGTGATTACTGCTTCCTTTCCTAAAAGTTCACTAACTAGCCCTTTAATATGATCTAGAATAGTTTATAAGCTTCAATTTAAAAAAATTGGAACACTGTCCCTCATTCAGTCTTAGGGTGCTTCTCCCATTCTCTATATTATTCCAAAGATAGCTGCCAGTGGGTCAGCAATTCAACTGCTGGGTTGGAATAGTTACCTGGGTTTAATGACTTGAACTCATGAAAGAAAGCTAGGTACCCTATTACTAATTCCCTAGCAGTCATTTTTGTTTTGTCTTTTGCAGCCCATAACCATTCCCCGTGGACAAACAGAACAAAAACTACAAATCAAGCAGCTCTGCCTTCTCTCCTTCGTCCAGTATCAGCATCTCATGTATCCTGAGCAGCCATCCTGTCTCTTCTTTGATCCTCCTCATCACTAACATAGTTTAAAAAACAAAACATATTTCTCTTATCTTTCCCTTTACTAATCCAGACCAATTTTTTGTAAGCCTTACTACTGACATTATTCATACACAGTTGTACTCATTATTTGCAGTTACTTGACTTTGCTTCCATTTCCTACACAGTTCTTTTTAAAAATCAAAGCTCCTCAATGAGTTCCTTGTGGATCCACATTAGTCTCTCTAGACAATTTCCATTATCTTTCTTATCAAAATTGTTTCTCTTTGTGGCTTGGGAATTTCATTTTTGAACCTTTCCCCAACCTCCTGGGCTAACTTTGCCAAAAGAATTTTAGTCTTAGGATCCTATTCTCTTCTCTTGGAACTTTTGACATCTCTGCTCTCCCCAGATCTCTGGTACAGGTCAGACTTTCCTCTTTTAGGACATATGCTAAGATAGATTGGTCATGTCTCCCCAAAGTTTCCATCATTTCCACTCCTACAACAGATTTGTTCCTCTTTCTTTTTGATTAGATTCAGCTACATTCATCACATTTTCCACATTTTAAATATTCCTGGCACATAGCAAGTGTGTAATAAATGTTTATTGATTGATGGATGGGTGGAATTAGAGTTAAGAGAAGTGAAGTAAATATTAGTTGATATGATTCGGGAAGAAAGAGCTCCAGCATACATTTGGATCATTGAAGTGTTCCATTACGCTTTCATCATGCTTCTATGCTGGATTAGTGACCTGCTTCCCTTTCTTCTCATTTATTTTCTCTTTATAACCACGTGATCTGTTGTGTATTCTGATTCCAATATTATTTCTCTCTCTACTGCCATTGGTCTCGAGACACTCGCCATCTGCTTTACTCCTGCAACCTCAGTTCCTGGGTTTCCTTATCAGAATATCTTCTGGTGCTTGCTTCGGCAGCACATATACTAAAATTGGAATGATACAGAGAAGATTAGCATGAACCCTGTGCAAGGATGACATGCAAATTCTTGAAGTGTTCCATATTTTTGAATATATATGTGAGTGTGTATATATATATGTGTACATAGACAGAGGGCACAGGATCAATTTAATAGGAAGGGATAATATTTTAAAAGGTGAAATTGGGAGGTGGAAGAGGAATAGAATGAGAGGAGACAGGGAGAGACACAATGGGGTTAATAATCTCATAAAGAATAGGCAAGGGATAACTGTTACAATGGAGGGGAAGAACAGGAAGGCAAAAGGGAATGGGTCAACCTTACTCTCATTGAATGTGGCTCAGGGAAGGAATGACATACACTCTAAATTGGGTATCTTGCCCTAAAGGAGAGTAGGGGGGATGGGGATGAGAGGGGCGATGATGGAGGGGAGGGTTGATGGAGGGAAGGTTGTTAGAAGCACACACTTCCGTAAAGGGACAGGGGCAAAGTAGAGAATGGAACAAGGGGAGGGCAGGATAGGATGAAGGGAAATATAGTCAGTCTTTCACAATATGTCCATTGTGGAGATGTTCTGTGTAACTACACATGTACAGCCTGTATTGAATTGCTTGTCTTTCCAGTGGGGGGGGGGGACAAGGGAGGAAGGGAAAGAATCTAGAATTTAAAATTCTGTAATCAAATGTGGCACAGGGGGTAAGGAGATCCATCTTGCCCTACTGGAAAGGCAGAGGGGTGATGGGGGAGGATAT
>CM053582.1:2967387-2983157 GCA_028627135.1 Pseudochirops cupreus
ACTTTGATAAGTTCCTTATGATTCCTTTTCCCTGTTTACCTTCTCATGCTTCTCTTGCTCCTTGTATGTGAATATCAAATTTTCTGTTCAACTCTGGTTTTTTCATCAAGAATTCTTGAAAAGTCCTCTATTTCATTGAATGACCATATTTTCCCCTGAAACATTATACTCAGTTTTGCTGGGTAGGTGATTCTTGGTTTTAATCTCAGCTCCTTTGACCTCTGGAATATCATATTCCAAGCCATCGGATCCCTCAGTGTAGAAGCTGCTAGGTCTTGTGTTATCCTGATTGTGTTTCCATAATATTCAAATTGTTTCTTCTTGGCCACTTGTAATATTTGCTCCCTGATCTGGGAACTCTGGAACCTGGCTATAACTTTCCCAGGAGTTTTCTTTTGGGGATCTTTTTCAAGAGGTAATCAGTGAATTCTTTCAAACTTTATTTTGGCCTCTGGTTCTAAAACAACAGGGCAATTTTCCTTGAGGATTTCTTGAAGGATGATTTCTAGGTTCTTGTTTTGATCATGGCTTTCAGGTAGTCCAGTAATTTTTAAATTGTCTCTCCCGGATCTATTTTCCAGGTCAGTGGTTTTTTCAAGGAGATATTTCACACTGCCTTCTATTTTTTTCATTTGTTTGGATCTGTTTAATAGTATTTTTATTTAAAGTCATTAATTTCCATTTGTTCCAATCTAATTCTGAAGGAATTATTCTCTTCAGTGAGCTTTTGAGATGCTTTTTCCATCTGGCAAATTTGACTTTTGAAGGCATTCTCCTCATTGGCTTTTTGGGCCTCTTTTGCCATTTGAGTTAGTCTATTTTTAAGGTGTTATTTTCTTCAGTCAGGTTGTTGACTCTCTTTTCATGATTTTCTTGCATCATTCTCATTTCTCTTCCCAATTTTTCCTCCACTTCTCTTATTTAGTTTTCAAAATCCTTCTTAAGCTCCTCTGTGGCTTGTAACCAGTCTACATGTTTCTTGAAAGCTTTTGGTGCAGGAGTTCTGACTGTGTTGTCTTCCTCCTGTTCCATGCTTTGATTGTTTTTATGCCCCCAAAAAGAACCTAAAGTTGGATTACTGTGCTTGCTTTGCTTCCTTTGCTTGCTCATGTTGCCATTCAGTTACTAGACTTTTGAGCTTTTTGCCACAGTAGAACTCTGCTTCCAGAGAGGAGAGCTTTGTCTCAAATTGCTTGCATTTTCTCAGCTTCCAGAGATATTTGTTGGGTGCCCTTTCTCAAGCCTCCATAGGCTCTGGCACCTGGTCACACACCCCAGGACCTCCACACAAGACAGCGATCAAGATCCAAGCAGGTTAAAGCAGGATCGATTACCCCTCAGAGTGGTTGCTTGGTCCCCCTATGATCTGCAGGCCTGGAGTTCTGAAGCAGCCATGTGGAGGTGGCTGCATGGCCACTGCACCTGAGTTCCTTCTCCCTTTTGGGGGCAGAGGCCAGACTGCACTCTCGGTCCCCCTGTTCCCAAAGTCCACACTGACCTGTCACTTTTTCTTTGGCATTTATGGGTTGATGATTCTGGAAATGTCTACAGCTGTTGGTGATCCACTCTCCCAAAGTCCCTCCAGCTGCAACTGATCGGTGCCACCCTGGGGCTAGAACCACAGACTCACATGGGCCTGGGCTCTGCTTCCAGTGTGCTGTGATGGATCCTTCCTGCCACCCTGCCAGGCTGCCTTCAGCAGGAGATTTGTTTCTCTCTGTCCCTTTGTGGGTTCTGTACCTGTAAAATTTGTTTAAAGTTATATTTTTAGGTATTTGAGGTGGTTATGCAGGGAGCTCATGGAGTTTTCCTGCTTCTATGCCACCATCTTGGCTCTGCCTCCACTTTCAATAGCTTCTAACTGAATTAGCATCTCTTTCAGTTGTTTAAAAGTATCATTCTGAGAAATTGTCCACAGAGTTCACTAGGTTCCCAAAGGGCTCTGAGAGAGAGAGAGAGAGAGAGAGAGAGAGAGAGAGAGAGAGAGAACTCCCATATGAGAGATTCAAGAAGAATTGATGGTTTTTTTGTTTCATTGTGTTGTTTTTGATGAAACCAGAGCTTGCCATTTTGAAAGAAGACTCTTCTTTCATATCACCAGACCACTGTCAATTCTAAATAAGGCTCCTGGCCAACAATATAGCACGGCTGCAATTCAGTGAGACATACTGGTCCCCACCTGGGAAGGTTGGCTGCCTAGTAACACTGGCCAGTCCCAAAACCTAGTTAAGACAAAAACCCAAACCAAAAGCAACCCTGTCCCTTATGAATGCCAGGAGGACAGATGGTAAAGGCAGCATAGTAAGGGGGAAAATTAAGCTGAAATTGATAAACAGCATTCTGTTTCTAGGATCATATAGCAACCAGGAAAATACACTGGATATATGGCTGGTGTCTACCACATACAGAATTTTCTTTTAAGTACTATATCCCATTAATGCATTTGATACATTTAATTAATATTTACATACTTCTCCATGTTAGGTCAGCATGGTGAGAAGGAGGAGAAGAAGGAGGAGATATTTTACAGAATCCAATGCATTTGTCTATGATAATAATAATAATATAGTCTGTGAGAGATAAAAATCTGTAGATTCCAATCGATATAATCCATAGTTAGTAGGTGCTAAACTCCACCATTCCCAGATAGTGGAGTTTCCTCATGTATAGGTCTGAACATGTCCATTCACTGGCCCCAAACTGTCAAACAGGTCTCTGATGCTGACCGAACAATGCGCTTTTGCATTTGTATCTTACACCATTCTCCTTCATGTACTCTAGGCTTCTCAGTGTTCCACAATGATATTGTCAGCCTTTCTCCTTCCACACCTGTCTTCACTCATGACTTTTCCCATGCCTGAGGTGTCTTTAATCTCCACTGTTGACATTTACACATCGTTCAAGACTTAGTTCAAATTCCTCTTCCAGACTCTCCTTCACAGACCTTTCAAAGAACTTTGACTATTGTTTATACACTTATTTTCTTTCTTTTTATTTTCATTATCATTACTTATGTGTTCTGTCTTTCTTATTAGAGCATAAGCTTCATGCAAGTGAGTATGTACATATGTATACACACAGAGGTCTGGAAAATACATGTATTAATAATTATATATTAATGCATTAATTTTCTAGCTCTGTTTCTGGGGCAGCTAGATGGTGCAGTGGCTAGAATGCAGGCTTGGCATGCACAACCTATATAAATTACTATATCAGAGTGGGGGGAAGGTAAGGGAGGGAGGGAGAAAATTTGGAACTCAAAAAATTTTTAAATGAATGTAAAAATTGTCTTTACATGTGACTGGAGAAAAATAAAATATTATTTAAAAATAAAATTGTAGAACTATGTTAAAAAGAGTGCAGGTTCTAGAGTCTGGAAAATCTGAGTTCAAAGCTAGCTGTGTGACCCTGGGCAAGTCACTTGACCCTGTTGGCCTCAGTTTCCTCATCTGTAAACTAAGCTGGAGAAGGAAATGACAAACCACTCCAGTATCTTTGCCAAGAAAACCCCAGAGTCAGACATGACTGAAACAACTGAATAGCAACAATCTGTTTCATTAGGGTTTACAGAGATTGTAGACTCTGGCCTAAGAGAACTTAATCCTGAATTCATTTAGGCAGTTCCCTTGTGTTATGGATTTGAAATCATGTCTTCTAATTACTACTATTACCACTATTACTATTACTACTACCACCACTACTGCTAATGCTAACTATAACATAACTAACAATAAATGTTAGCAAGAGAGTACTTTAAGTGTTTCAAAGCATTTTGCATATATTATCTCATTTGATTCTAATAACAGCCTTGTAAGCTAAGTGTTTGTTATGATCCCCATTTTACAGATGAGAAAACTGTGGCTGAAAGAGTTAAGTGCAGAGCCCAGGTTTCCATAGTTATTTGTGGCAGAATAATCTGAATGCAGGTATTCCTGACTCAGGCCACCATTCTATCTGTTGTGTTGATACGTTCCTGCAAATCAGTTTCAAAAACTTTCTTGGAAAGAACGTTTTCTATTGGCTCCTCCTATGGTTGGGGAAAAGGGAGCAAATTCTCTCTCTCAGGTAAAGGTTCACAGGGTTTCTCTCAGAAATACTGCAATAACTGAGAGAGGGAGAGGGAGAGAGAGAGACAGAGAGAGAGAATGTGTGTGTGTGTGTGTGTGTGTGTGTGTGTGTGTGTGTGTGTGTGTGTGCAGCACAGCATACCAAGGAAGCATAAAGGTGACCTAGCAGCTCGTCTCAGCTCTGGTCTGGCTCTCAGGCTGCTTCAAACACTTCTCCATTTTTGCCTATTTTATGCTTCCAAGATGTCCTGTTTCTTTGGCTGACTATTGCTTAGTCATCTGACCTCACCTTCTCCCACCCCTCTGCGACACTGTGGATCTGCTCCACGGCTGGCTTCTCCTTACAACCTTCCTCTGATTGACCAGAAACATGGACTCAGAGGATTCACTGCCAGACACCAGGAATTTAGTAAAAGACAAATTACAAAAGGAACACCCCAATACACAGCATTTTAGCACAATGTGGCAAAACAAAAGACATTAATTTTTTAAATAGCAAAGTAAAACAATGTAAATAAACAATGTTAGTAAAAGTCCTTCCAGAAAATATAGCATTTAGCAGAATCTAAGGCAAGGCAATTCAGGGGACATTTCACAGAAACAGAATGATATGTTTTCAACACTCCAGTTTGGGCCTTCGAAATCAAAACCCTTTTTCCCATGGACATCTGGTTTTAAAGTGCAATACTGATGTTGCTGGGAATGCTCCATTTCTTTATGAAGTTGCTTTTAAAGCTTGACGCCATTATGACTTACAACCACATGAAATGTTTTCAATTAAGATTTGTTTGATTGTCTGTTTCTATTAGGGTGACCATAATAGCAATTTTCCATTTCCAAACAAATGCTTTGCTGAGTGCTGCAATCCAGAGCCCATGAATGGGGTCTGATAGTGATTAATTCCTGTCACCAAATTCCTTATTTTCAATAACTAATTTAAGATAGCTGCCATTTTTTTAATAATGAAAGGATATAAGCTTGTAGGGTACTTTCTTTAGGTAATTGATAATATATCTTCATATTAATGATTGTAAATTATGGCCCCTTATGAATCTGTCACCTACAAAGGCTTCTAGGAGTACTCCCATGCACACAACTGCTGTGCAGTGGTGCATAAGATGTATCCTCTCCAAAACAACAAATCCAGTCAGAGTCCAGCATTATCTGAGGCAACCCCTCTAAAATAATATAACTCCCTAAAACCTTCTAGGGATGAGAGCAATCACCTCCAATCCCTCCCATCCTAAGTTGTTTGTTGTCCTTCATTCTCCAAGAGGACCAAAATGACCTCTGTATGCTAGAGTCAAGTTTCAGTGCTGGCACAAATGGTCCCTGTGAACATTTGGGGTGGATTCTCTAAATGTGAGCATCCTGCATTTCTTTTGATCTATTTCCATCCTGCTTTGCTCATAGAGCACAGCACCTTCTCTGATGTGAGCATTCCAAAGCTCTTCAGAGAGATCTTGAATAGCTTCTTCTGACCTCCATATGAGCACTTGCCTTCTTTGAGTTCTCCATAAAATAGTCTTTTAGGAAAGCGTACATTTGGTATTTGAACAGCGTGGCCAGACCATTGGAGTTGCTCTCTCTGCAGCTGAGTTTGAGTGCTTGGCAGTTTAGTTTGAGAAAGGACCTCAGTGTCTGGTATCTTATCCTACCAGGTGATCTTCAGAATCTTCCTAAAACCACTCAAATGGAAGAAAACTTGATTTGAGGAGTCAGAAGCATTTGTCTATTTCATAATTCTCTGATATTACAACTGATTTACGTGCCATTTTCTTCTACAGGGATATGAAAATACCTAACCTATTTTCACATAGGCTGAGGCTACATATAATGCTATCCCAGTGGAGGAAAACTGGAAGACCAAAATGATTCCAAAACACCAACTGGATAAATTTTTTTCCCAATATTTTTGCCTTTAAATCTTATATAACAGTGACTGTTCCATATTAAGGAATTCAATGGCCAAAGAAAACACAAAAATTGGTGGCCCAGCATGGTGCACATGGTGGAGAGTGGCTTGGCGCAGTGCCAGCGCAGCAGCAAGTCAATCCACCAGCCACAAGGGCCATTTCCAGGCCTACTATCCCAAGGCTGAGATCTCTCAGAGCTAGAATGGCAGAGTGAATCCCGGCTGCTCCAATTCCCCCCTCTGACCCTGAAAACATAGAAATTATTGCCCCAGAGCAAAATTTTAAAATAGTGAAGGCTTGGGAGTCCTAGAGGAAGGGCTTGGCTAAAGCCCTGACTCAAAATGGGTAAAAAACAGATTGCAAAGACCAAGACTCTAGAACCCTATTATTGTGAGCAGGAGGAACCAAATTCAGAAGGAGACAGCATTGACTCCACATCCACGGCTGAACCCGCACAGCAAGGAATGTGAATTGATCTCAAGCACAGAAAGCGTTCTTGGAAGAGCCCAAGAAGGACTTTGAAAACCAAATTAGAGAGGTAGAAGATAAAATGAATAACTCTTTTAAAATCAAAATTGTGAAATTAGAAAAACATTACAATGAAGAAAACAGCTCCTTAAAAAGAAAAATGTTTGAAATGGAAAAATATATGCAAAAGGAGCTTAAAAAACGACTGAGGAAAACAATTAACTAAAAATTAGAATCAACCAAATTGAAACTAATGACTCTATGAGAAAGCACAAAAATTACATCTTCACCATCCAGAGAGTTTCATGTAAAACTCTGAGAGGAGAGCATGTCCTCTAAGCATCAAGGACTAAAAAAAAAAGTAAAACCATCTCAGGAGTTTTCTTAGATCAAGGAATTCAACATAAATGAATTGAAGATCACAGGGAAATTTATCTACCAGACAGTTATAGGAATCATAAGAAGTATTAAAATATTCATGTGTTTTTCATTTTTAATATATTTTCTTTTCCCCAACTGCATGTTTAAATTTTTTAAGTTTTTTTTAAATTTTGAGTTCCAAAATCTGTCCCTCCCCTCCCCCTTCCCTGAGGCAGTAAGCAATCACATATAGGTTATACATGTGCAAATATGTAAAACACTTCCATATTAGTCATTTTGTACAAGAAGACTCAAATTAAAAAAGGAAAGAAAGTGAAAATAGCATGCTTCAGTCTATATTCAATCAACATCAGTTCTTTGAAAAGGCTTTTAAAGCAACCTTTGAATCCCTACATGTAATGTTTATTGATTTGTGTGTCTTGTATGATGCAAAAACACAAATAACCTACATATGGGGTTTTATTAGTTTCATTGGTTTTCATAAAGGATTCCCATAGGAGAACATCCCACCTACTCAAGTAGGCACTGCAAGATCGGGAGGAGGTGGAGGGGGGTGGGGCAGGGGGCCATTAAGATGCCGTGATTTGTCTAGAATCACAAAACCATGATGTGTCACAGGCAGGACTTGTACCCAAGTGTTCTCCCAGATGGCTCTCTAGCTGCTAAGCCAGGTCCTCTCTTATAGTGAAATCTACAGAGATCCATCCATACGTATATGCACATAAATAAACCCAGAAGCAGTGTTGCTAGTGGATGGAGAGCTGTTCTTTGAAATCAGAAACATTTGGCTTGAAGTTTGATCTAGGAAAAACACTAGCTCTGTGGCCATGGAGAAGGCATATAACCTCTCCATGTCCCTATACAAGCCCAAAAGTGTGAATTAAAGGCAAGCTGATGATCTTCATGAGTGGAAAAGATTTCCATGGATCTTAGTGGTGGGGAGGGAGGGTTGGTTAGGCAGTTCCTTGTTTATGTTAAGGCAATTCAATTTAAAGCAAACACCATTTCTGGGGCACCTAGGAAGTGGTCAACCCAATGCTAGACTCTATAGAGGAGTGGGGGGAGATAAGACAGAAGAAGGTGGATGAGGGGAACAGTACCCCAGGCAAGTCCCAGAACTAGCTGGGCTGTCTCTGTTCTCCTTCCTATTTCTCTTCATCCCCTTTGAACCAAGAAGGACACTTCCCCACCAAATTAGACACTGCTTTGGGATAGTAACATTTAATACATGAGCGTAGATTTGTGTGCTTCAGAAATGGGAAGTGGGGATTAGCAATGGGGATATGGAATATGGTTCTTTGCACACAGTCGGTGCTTAACAAATGCGTTTTTCATTCATTCATGTCACTCATTCAGGGGTCCCCTTAAATAAATGGTGGGTTTGGGTCTGTTAAGTTATCAAGAGCCTCCACCAATTTTTTTCTTTAGAAAAAATCTAAGGGCAATGTCAGAAACATCATGGAAAAGGAAGTGGGATGAGAGCTTGAGAAGATGGAGTTGCCATGGCAACCTTCTCCGTGACTATTTTACAGATTATAGGAATAGTCTCTGGTAATTTTCCTTTACGATGTGCTCTGATTGCTTGAGGAGGTCTGTTAACTGTTTCAGGCAATGGTGACAATTGCCTTTCACAGGTAACTGAGGGAGAGACAAGAGGCATCATGTGCCAGACAAGTCAGTAGTATATCACTACCACCTCGTCCCACATCTGTCCACAGACCCCAATGGAGACAGACACGTACCCTGAACTCCAGAGTCCCCAAGGCCCCAGACTTGGAGAAATCATTGTGAAGACAGAGTCCACCTTCCTCAGCAGCAGCAACAGCTGTCACCAGTACACACAAAAACACACAAGGGTCCTTGGAGTGACAGCATTCTCCAGAAGAGTCATCTTTCTTCAAACCTGTCTCTCACAACCATCAACTGGGAAAAGCAAGTCCTATAGAGAAGGGTCAGCCAGCTTCACCCAATTGCCAACCAGTTACCACTCACAGGGCAGCAAGCCAGACTAGCTGAAGATGCAAACAACCTGAGAGAGGGACAGGAGGCAGCCTGGGCTTCAATTCACTTTGGGATTCTTCTGGGGGGGGGGTGCATTTCTGACATCAAGTCTCAATCTCTTTTTGCAAGATTTCCCCCCCCATTACTCTGATTTCTGCCCTCTGTCTAATACATTTTTCAAGGACCAACCCTTCAAATACCTGAAGAAATTGAAGGGGAGAGGGGTGGAGGTGCTTTGTGGAGGTGGGAGATCTATAGGTGTTACATGTTACACGTTTTCAGACTTTTTAATTATATCAATCAGTTGTGCTGAATTATTTTTTCTCTTTAAGAAAATACTATAGGAAATACAGAATGGCTCTCTGGAGGGAGAAGGAAGGGGAGATTTGAAATAACTGTGTTGATATAACATACAGAAAATATCAATGAAAACTTTTTTTTTTAATTTTAAAGTATCTCATAGCTTGACAGACCTGGAAATCAAATTGAGGAGTGAAAATTTAACATTTATTGGACAACCTGAAAAGCAAGACCAAAAACCAACTCCAAATAAACATTTCAAGAAGTCAGACAAAAAAACCTGGCCAGTCCTGTTGGTACTAGAAAACAAAGAGGAAGTAGAAGGAATCTACAGGTTACCTCCTGAAAGAAACCCCCAAATGAAAATTACCGAGAACATTACAAAAATGGAAGGAAACAAAGCACTTACAAGTCAAAGAAAAAAATACGGCAAGAAGCCAGAAAAAGAGGATTATCCAAGTAGCAAAGAACCACAGGCAGGAATGCACATGATTTTTAGCCATTGCCCTGAAAGAGCTGAGACCTAGAAATCCAATATTCCAGAAGGCACTAGGCTTATAAAAATATAAGAAACAAGCATAACTTACCCAACTAAATAATAGAATCTCTAGAAAATGGACTCTTATTGAAATAGCAGACCTCCAAACATGCCTGATGAAAAGCCAAGAGCTACATAGAAACCTCAAAGTGTAAACACAGAACTCAAGAGTGAATGAAAAAGGTAAAACTGAACGAAAAATCTTAAAAGAAGAAACAAAGGTAAACTGCCTACATTCTCAACCACCTAATAATCAAGGGTGACAGAGGGAGTCTACCTAGAAAGAATGCCTAGAGATTCACTTTAACCTTGATATCTTTTTAAAAGAAAGGGAGGGAAAGAGAGGTATTTTCTGGATAAAAGGGAGAGGAGGCGAGTAAAAATTTGGCTCACATAATCTGAATGTACAAGTAGAAATCTATAAACAAGGAAGAAGGGGTGAGGAGAGTGACTGATGTGACCCTCACTGGAACTGGTCAAGGAAGGGAAGAACACACACACACACACACACACACACACACACACACACACACACACACACACACACACACACACACACACACACACACACACCCAGTCTCAGGGGCTTAGATGCCAAGCAGTAATGGTTCAGTCTTCAGATGGAAGCCATATAAGGCAGGCCCCCCCAGACTCCAGTATATTCTCTTGCTTGGTACAGTCATTCCTGCAGGTTGGTTGGGGGCAGAGTGAGCTGCTGACCACTCATTTCCTGAGAAACAAAGTGCCTTGACATTGGAAGGATCCTGAAATATGGAACAGTGAAGCTTGTCAGCAGGGCTAATCTTTCCTGTAGGCAGTATAGATGTGTGTCTGTGACTCATGATTCTAGGGGCACAGAAAGAGCCCTCTTTTACATGCCCAAAGCTCTCTTGCCCAGATCTCTAAATTCCCCTGCTGGCCCTATTCCTGACTTTGAGGACCTCAAAATCATGCCTCTCCTGCTATCTCATCCTGGAACATCTCTCAACACCTGGGGCCACTTTGCCCTCCAATATCTTATGAATCCTGAGGTCTGTTCAATATGCAATTTTCCCTTTACAAGTCCACCCACTTCTCCCATTGGTGAGATCCTCTTGGTGCCTCCATTTTGTGAACGAGTGAGCTCAACTTTTTTGCGTCCAAGTCCTACCTTTCTCAGCCTCAATTCCACTTAGTAACTGTGTGACCCTGGGCAAGTCACTTAACTCTGTTTGCCTCATTTTCCTTATCTGTAAAATGAACTGGAGAAGGAAATGACTAACTCCTCCAGTACCTCTGCCAAAAAAAAAACAAAAAAAAAACCCAAATGGGGTCACAAAAAGTCAGACATGATTCGAACAGCTGAGCAACAACAATGAGCTCAGCCTGCCTGCACTCCCTTATGGCCCTGTTCCTGATTTTCTGGACGTCAGGGCAGTCCTTGAGGGCAAAGGCTGTCTTTTTGCTTGTCTTTGTATTTTCCGTGCTGAGCACAGAGCCTGGTACACAGTAAGCGCTTAATAAATGCTTGTTTGCATCCTTCCTCCTTACACTCATTCACTGTGATGTAATAGGAAAGCCCCTGGTTTAGGACTTGGAATCACCAAGCATCACCCCTGGCCCACTTCCTCTCTTGGCTCCACTTTCCTTCTGGTTCAGGATTCAATACACACCTGCCTTTTTTGAAGTGTGTGGATGTGTGGATGTGTGCATGTGTGTGTGTGTGTGTGTGTGTGTGTGTGTGTATGTGGGGTGAGGGTGTCCCTTGGAAGAGTCTATGCAACATTGGGGGTCCCTAGTGTAGAGTTACCTCCACATAGGTGGGAAGGGCACTCTCAATTCCCCTTCTCCTTCTTTGTGGACTGGGCAGAATCAGTGCCTGCCACTGGGTGTAGAGGTATGGAATGGCACAATCTCTGTAGGTATATGAGCCCCAGGCAGGATTCACTTGGTGAGTGGGTCTCTGGTGGAAAATGGGGGGGGAGCCCTGGTAAGTGGAGGGGTGCAAAGTTGGTCCTTCAAAATGAGTGTGCTGCTCCACTGTTACTTCACATAGATTTTACCTGGCTGACATGCTCTCTTCTTTGTCCTATGAACTAGAATACCATTGTTCCACAGGTGGTGCATGATGCCTTGATTTCTGGAGGTTAGGCCATTATTGGAGTCTGGAGAAAAAGTCTAATCTCCCACCTTGTTGTTCCCATAATCCAGAAGTCCTTTTGGATGAGGTGTATTAAACTTCCTGAGAAATATTCCATCAGTCAGCCATTCAATGAGCATTAATTAAGCATTGTACTAAATGATGGAGATACTAAGAGATGCAAAATAATCCCTGCCCGACGGCTGTCACCATCTAATGGGGAGAACACATGTCAGCATTGTGTACAAACAGGGAACATACTGGGGATATTGGTGGTAATCTCAGAGGCAAAGCTCGAGGTCTGAGGGTGTCTGGGAAATGCTTCTTGCAAAAGGCGGGGTTTTAGGTGGAACCTGAAGGAAACAAGGACAGCCAGGAGCAGAGACAAGGAGCATTGAAAGCAAAGGAATGCCAGGGCATGTCCCATGATAACGGCCAAAGCGGAGAGACAGAGTGCCTTGTGACAGGAACAGCCAGGAGGCCAGTGTCACAGTATCACAGAGTAGGGGAGGGGAATAAAGTTCAAGAAGACTGGAAAAGTAGGAAGGAACTGCCTGGGAAGGACTTCAAGAGACATATGCAAAGTCATCAGCCTCACTCTCTCCTCCAGAGTTATTTGGAGTTCAGTGGAAAGACACAGGTCAGAACAACTGGCAGTGGCCTTGGATGCAGTGGAAGATCTTGACCTTTTGAATCTTAAGGTCTTTCCTAAGTCTCAGTTTGTCCGAAGCAACTCCCATTCAGTGGTTAAAGGCTAGGTAAGAATCGAGGCAAAAGATGACCTAGTTTGCCTCCTTAAAAGAATCAGTGTGGGAGGGGAAGACCCTCAGGGTTTCTGGCCAGAACAGAAACAATTACTATTTACACTCATTCTGAATTACCAAAATGACCAAAAGCATCATGAGCAAGTGAGGCTTGGACTGGGACCAATCAGTGAGAGACAGAGTGATTTGAGCTTAAAGGCATAGTCAAATAGGTCCATTTGAATCCTAATAGACTTTATCAAAGCCTGGTTTTCCAGAGCTATATTCCCAGAAAATATAAATGAAAACTACATGAGACAGAAGGGTTAATTTGTCCTAGTTTTTTGGGGGGGAAAGCAATGATAGAATAAATAAGTAGGAAAGAGAAAAAATCAAGCCCCCAAACCACAAGATATCTTGTGAAGTATAAGTGATCAAAATTTATATTCCTTTGGACAAAGCACCCACAAATAAAGGAAGGAAGGAAGGAAGGAAGGAAGGAAGGAAGGAAGGATGGAAGGAAGGATGGAAGGAAGGAAGGATGGAAGGAAGGAAGGAAGGAAGAATCAAAGGAAAGAAGGAAGGAAATAGCAGCATTGCCAAAGGGGAACTGGACAGTTGGGTCCCCAATAGGGCAGTTACTTCATTCTCAAAGAGGACCAATGACATCAAGAGGGTGATGTCTTGACTTGTAAGTGAACTAGATTTAAGTGAGACAGGGCTATGCAGCTGTCAGCCTCACTCTCTCCACCAGAGTCATTTTTGGTCCACTGTCAAGACATAAGCCAAGATGACTAGGAATGGCCCCTAAAGGATCAGTAGAAAAGAAGTAAATGAGGAAAGGCACTAGGATTAAGAGAGGGTGGGGAAAGTTTCCTGTAGAAGGTATAATCAGAGGAGAGTACATGTCAGGGGGAAAGGTAGAAGGTATCAAAAGACTGGAGAGGCAGGAGGGACTAGGTTATAAGGGGCTTTGAAATTCAAACAGAGCATTTTGTATTTCTTCTGGGAGTCCATAGGGAGTCACTGGAGTTTACTAAATAGGGGAGTGATAGGATGGTACCTACACTTGGTCAAATCACTTTCCAGGTTGAATGAAGTATGAATCAGCACTGAGAGACTTGAGGCAGGCAGATCCTGCAGGCGTCGAGGCATGAGGTGACCAGGGCCTGTGGTAGGGTGGTGGCAGCATGTATTAGCAAGCACGCTAGCACACCAAGGATGGGTTGCTAGCACAGGTTATTTTGATCTGCTTTATAAAGGAAAGACAGTTTTAGAGGGGTTAACAATCCTACTTTAACTAGAGAAAGAAGTGAGATTAGAAAATACAAGTGAAGAAATTAGTGCAAAGACCAGCAGACAGGGCTACAGCTGTCTGAACATAGTAATATTGCTATACCCTTTATACACATCACTGGTTCGAGGGAGTGCAGACAACATCTGAATAGTCCAGGGGCTCTGAACATATGGTTATTCAGAGTCTTGACCAAGGAATCAAAAGATCTTTCTCATGAGTGAACCCCCAAAGCAAAAATGCCAACCTTCTAGAATATATAACAAAGACTCTGCCCCCAATTGGTTCAGAACCAGAAGGCACCAAACCTATATGACTCAGCACAGCTGTGAATTGTCAGGGTTCAAAGGAGATTAATCCTTTAAATGTTTAGAATTTAGCCTGAGCCTGGAAACTGAACTCTAACAATAAGAAGAAAAAAATAATCCCACCTTGCTTGTGTTAACACAGCATCAGTGGAGAGAAGGGGACATATTTTGTAAAGGTAGAATTGACAAGTCTTGGCAACAGCTTGGCTATAAGGGATGGGAGAGAGTGAGGACCCCAGGATGGCTCCTAAATTGTGAGCCTGAGGGACCCGCAGGAAGGAGCTGCTCTTAAAGGGCCTAAACTGGCAAAATCAAATCCACAATTTTGGACATGGCCAATGGTGAAATTTCTTTTGCTTGATGATGCATATTTGTTCATTATAAAAAGAGAAATTTTATGAGAACATTGAAGAGGGTCAAGAGATTGTACAGCTAGCAGCCTTACACATCTGCTGAAGAACAGGTAGGGACAATGTATGTCAAGAAGGGGAGAAAATGGGGACGCCAAAATATCCAGTGGGCCTAGCCCAGTGGCTGCTAAAGAAGGTTGGCACTAGTGGGGGACCTCAATCTCCCCCTCTCTGAACTTGATAAATCTAACCTCAAAATAAACAAGAAAGAATTTAAGGAGGCAAATAGAATTTTAGAGAGGCTAGACATGATAGATCTCTGGAGAAAACTGAATGGGGATAAAAAGGAATATACCTTCTTCTCAGTGGCACATACACAAAAATTGACCATGTACCAGAGCATAAAGACCTCACAATTCAGTGCAGAAAGGCAGAAATATTAAATGCATCATTCTCAGATCACGATGCAGTAAAAATTATATGCAATAAAGGGCCAGGGAAAGATAGGTAAAAAACTAATTGGAAACTAAATAATTTAATCCTAAAGAATGAGTGGGTCAAACAAGAAATTATAGAAACAACTAGTAACTTCATTCAAGAGAATGACAATAATGAGACATCATACCAAAACTTGTGGGATGCAGCAAAGGCAGTTCTTAGGGGAAATTTTATATCCCTGAATGCATACACGAAAAAATGAGAGAAAATGGAGGTCAATGAATTGGGCAAGCAATTGAAAAAGCTAAAAAAAAAAACAAATTGAAAATCTCCAATTAAATACTAAATTAGAAATAAGGAAAACCAAAGGAGAATTAATAAAATTGAAAGTAAGAAAACTATTGAACTTATAAATAAAACTAAGAGTTGGCTTTATGAAAAAAAACAATAAAATTGATAGACCCTTAGTCAATACGATAAAAAAAAAGAAGAAAACCAAATTTTGAGTCTCAAAAATGAAAAGGGTGAATGTACCTCCAATGAAGAGGAAATTAAAACAATAATTAGGAATTATTTTGCCCAATTGTATGCACATAAATCTGAAAATCTTAATGAAATGGATGAATATTTACAAAAATATAAGTTGCCCAGACTAATTGAAGAGGAAGTAAATTACTTAAACAAACTCATCTCAGAAAACAAAAATTGAGCAAGCTCTCAGAGAACTCCCTAGGAAAAAATCCCCAGGGCCAGATGGATTTGCTATTCTATCAAATTCTATCGAATTCTATCAAACATTTAAAGATCAATTGATCCCAATACTCTACAAACTATTTGGGAAAATTGG
>CM053582.1:2983657-2999163 GCA_028627135.1 Pseudochirops cupreus
TTTCCATCTGGCAAATTCAACTTTTTAAGGCATTCTTCTCCTCATTGGCTTTTTGGGCTTCTTTTGCCATTTGAGTTAATCTATTTTTTTAAGGTGTTATTTTCTTCAGTGAAGTTGTTGACTCTCTTTTCATGATTTTCTTGCAGCATTCTTATTTCTCTTCCCAATTTTTCCTCCACTTCTCTCATTTGGTTTTCAAAATCCTTCTTAAGCTGATCTATGGCTTTTAGGCAGTCTTCATGTTTCTTGGAAGCTTTTGGGTGGGAGTTCTCACTGTGTTGTCTTCCTCCTGTTCCATGCCTTGATCCTTCTTGTCCCCAAAGAAGGAATCTAGAGTTTGGTTGCTGTTCTTACTTTGCTTCCTTTGCCTGCTCATGTTGGCCAGGCAGTTACTTAATTTTTTAGCTCTGTGGAACTCTACTTTCAGAGGGGAAAGCTCTGTCCCAATATGCTGGGGTTTTCCCAGCTGCCGGAGCTATTAGAGGGCTGTTGATTTTTTGCAGCCCCCACCAGGTTTGGCTTACTGAAAACACACCCCAGGACCACCACTCAAGACCATGATCTGGATCCAGGCCACTCAACACAAGAGCACTTGGCCTCTGAATGGTTGCTTGGCCCCCCTGCAGTCTGCAGGCTGGGAGCTCTGAAGCAGCTATGTGGAGGTGGCTGCAGGGCCTCCACTTCTCCAGCTTCCTTGCCCTGGAGGCAGTTTGGCTGGACCTGCTTTTCTCCCCCAAGTTTAGCTGAGTTCCACTGACCTTTCACTTAGTCCTTTTTTCCTGTGGCTTGATAATTCTGGAAACTGCTACAGCTGCCGCTGACCCACTCTCCTGAAGCTCCAGCTGTGGCTTGGCTTGGCTCATCTGGCTGCCCCCTGGGCCAAGCTGTGGTTTCAGCCTGGGCTGGTTTTGGTTCCCAGTGCTGAGATGGTCACTTCTAGCCAAGCTGCCTTCAGCAAGAAGTATATTTCTGTGCATTTTAGAGCCCTAAAATTTGTTTAGAGTCATATTGTATGGATATTTGAGGTGGCTGTGTGGGAGCTGTCCCACCTTGCTGCTCCTATGCCGCCATCTTGGCTCCCTAAGATGCTCAGAGGATTGAGGAGTGCTAAGAAGGTGAGGTAGCAAAATCATGTCAGGCAAGGATTGGTTGGAAGACGTGAGAATATTTATCTTAGAGAAGAGATGGTCTGTGTGGTTGGGGAAATGTAATGGTAACTGTCCTTAAATATTTGAAAAATTGTCAAATGGAAGAGGAATTTGACTTTTTCTTCTCAGAGCATCCAGAAGCAATGGGTAAAATTGAATGGGAGATTGATTTTAGCTCAACAATAAAAACATTCTAATGATTTGAGATCTCAAATCGGAGCATGGCTGGAATGGTTCACTAAGAGTCCTGTAAAATGGGAGTCTTCAAGAAAAGATCAGCTGTTCCATGTCAGATTGATTCTCTTTAGCTGTAGCTTGGATTAGAAGACATTTTACTACTTTTCAATTCTCTAATTCTGTTGGCTTATGAAAAAGCACCCATTCATCAAGGTCCAATTCATGTCACCTTTTAAAATCCTCCTGAGTCCTCCTTAACCCAAAATGACCTCTTCCTCCGAAGTATTGTGAACTTTCCTAATCCTTTGTACAGTCCTTCCTTGCACATTTACTTGGCTTTCTTCTTTTTGTAAGATGTGTTATAAAGTAAGTTACTTGTGTATTTGTCTTGCATTCTATATTGTAAACTTTTAAGACCAGGTGTTTAGATTTAGGGAAATGGGAAGATGGGGAGGGAGCTTTAGAGGGGACGTACAAAAAGGAGTTTAGATTTTGGGGAATGGGAGGATGAGGGAGGGATCTTTGGAGGGGTAGGTTAAGTAATAGGAGGGCAAGGTAGCAGGTAGCAATAAAGTGGAGGAGTTAGGAGAGATAGGAAAAAAGAGATATGCACAAGCATAAAAACAGGATTAGGAGTAGAATCTCTTAGGGAAAGTGTATGTAGGTATATATGTATGTATATATTAATGCCTATATATAAACATGCCCATGCTCAGTTGTAGCCTTGGGGTGTTGGGTAGGGGGAAGGAAGGGCAAAATAAAAAACAAAGTAAAAAGGGAACAGAAGAAAACCTACAAGGAAGAAAAGAAGAGATGGACAGCTTTTAACTTAAGACACATTTAATACGTAGGCTTTCTTGAAATGAGAAGTTATTGCTATATATTCTGAATCTTCTCTCCTGTGTTCTGTGCACATGACATGTTTTTTCTGTTCTTATTTTATATTTAAGTTTAGTATTTAAGTTTATAATGTTTCTTTTTCTTTTCTTATTATGTATTTAAGTTTTAGCATTTGTCTAAAATTAAAAAAAATATGGAGGGTAAAAAAAAAATTCTTTTCACTTCCTAGCTTGTATTTTGCCTATAGAATGTCAATAAATGCTTATTTAACTGAATTAAATCATCCAGAAACTCAAATAATCCCTACAATAACCTTTCTATTATGTTTATAATTTCCTCATAACTTCATGATAGTAGAGGAAAGATCAGATTTTATAATAAGGGGACCTGATTTCAAATCCCAGTTCTTGCCGCCAGTTACTTGCTATGTGTGTGTCCTTGGGTACTTCAGTTCCCTTTGTTTTGCCATTTGTAAAATGAGGAGGTTGGTCTAGATGGCTTCTAGGATCCCTTTCAACTCTGAGGCTATGATTCATCCTGGTTTTCAGGATGGGAAAAGTGGGTTTCCTAGAGTTTAAATGACTTGTTCATACTCACAGAGCTAATAACAGGAAGAGATGAGACTCTCAGGTCTCATGACTCCAATTGCATCATTGCTTGATACAGGGTGTCCCAAAGAGTGCAATTTTAAGCCTTAATAATCCCAGAAGTAGAAATGCTGCAAACTTACCAAAAAATCATTTGCAAGCTTAAATACATCATTTTCTTTGCACTTGTGTAGTTTTGTGAATTGCAAAGAATACATTTTTCCTTTCCATTTTCACAAGTTTGGACAGCCTGTCATTATGCATTGGGGCACTTCTCAGCTTGAGGGACTGGTGGAGAAGGATCTCTTGCTTTATTGGTCCCCTTGGTCACCTGTTTTAGCTCCATTAGACTTGTTCTTGTGGGATCATGTCACTTTGGCATCTGTCCCAAATCCTCCTTCTTTGGTGGGGTGACAAATGCAGCAACGGATGAAAGTTTGTACAAAGTATGAAAACTAAGTAGTGTGATCTATTAGCACAAGATGGTAGTTACGTTGAATTTTTTTAAAAGAAACATCAGTATTTTTAAAATGAAATTTAAAAATAATTAATAATAATTAATCCTTCAAATGATGTTTGTGTAAGTTTGTAGCATTTAGCCTTATGAAGTTTTTAAACTTAAAACTACAGTGAGAATTTCAGGCCACCCTGGATTTGTTCACAGCATCCTGGAAAGGACCTACAAGGAAGGGGAGCCCAGAAAGGCTGGAAACTGCCAGAGTTCACATCAGGAGTAAGTTCTAAAAGTGAAAGGTCAGAACCTGAAGCCAGGTTTTCTAACCATAGAACTAGGCTTCCACACTACTTGAGTTAGAACAAAGCCTTTAGGAATGACGTTTTTGAATGAATTCCTTTTGTTTGTTTAGATTTTTTTATAATCTATCTCCTACCTTCTGTATTTTTTTCTTTTGCTTCCTCATTACTCATTTGTAGAAACATAAAAATTAGTGAAATTTGGGGAAAAAAAGCGAATATATTCTTTAACCACCTGGCAAAAGATTGTCATTCTTTATGTGGAGGTTTTTGTTCAAATTTATTATTTGGTAGATAAATGCTAAATAGAAACAGCCATTATGCCATTATCCTTTCCTATCTTACTCTCAGAATAAAAGGATTTCTCATGGTTTTTACACATTTTAGTAGCTTTCTCTTATTCTGGAAGACAGTGTTGCTGTTAGACTAAGGGCTAACGGTTTGTCTTAGTCATAGGCTACATGGCTTTTAAGTTTTGAATATAATGGTTTTACATTTGGGGATTTTAAAAGGTAACAGTCATCACAATAGCAGTTTTCTGATGGTCTGTTTGGCCTGGGTGGGGGGGGGGGAGGGGAAGCACTTGCTTAGGAATTAATCTATCAAGGTTGATTCTAGAACAATAGAACATAAGCCTCTTGAGGGTAGGTACACTCTCATTTTTGTACTGGTATTTTCATAGTTTACCACAATGCTTGGCACGTAGTAGATGTTCAAAAAATACTTATTGATTGAATGAATGATTTGTCTGTTGGCTAGCTGTGTGTCCTTGAGGAAGTGGCAACCCTTCTGTGTCTATTTTTCTATCTGTAAAATGGAAATGATAACTTCCTTGTCCTCAATGGGAGTGGATTTTATCTCAACTATTTAAGTGATCCCTTTTGGTCCAGAATTCATTTCAGTAAATACCTCCTGATGTCCGTTTGTACTCGAGCTGTAAACTTGTGATAATCTTTTTGGAAGCAGATTAAATGCTAATTTTTCATAACAATCTACACAAGATTTTAATGGTGAAGAAGAAAAACTGACTGTATATGCAGTGATTATAATCTGATTTGTTTGCAGCTTGTCATGTTGAAATCTTCATTCAGCCAAAGCTAAATAAGCCTTACAAAAAAAAGCATTACTCGTCTTTTTCCATGATCTATGCCCTGGCTCCCTCTTATTATGTTGGTTCTGTGTCACATTTTTTTTTTTTCAAAATCTGGCAAGGAGGCTGGGGGAGCACCATCTGATCATGAAAGAAATGGGTTGCAAACCCAGGCTGACAGGTGTTTACAGTCAGAGATGGGAGGAGGTGGCATTTTTACCATCAGCTCACAATAATTTATGAAGATCAGCTGAGTCAGGGAATTTGCATCTGCATGGGATTAATTCACTCTCAGTGAGGCATTTAATGCTCTAATGATGACATTGAGGTAATTCCATAGGATCTACCTGTGTGATGGCTCACGTATTCCAATTTATAACGCCCTTTGTTCTGTTCCCAAGAAAGGCTGGGAAGCCTCTGTGCTAAGCTGAAAGAGAACTTCCAAGCTCTTTTATGTGAGTTCTGAAATGATTTGGTTTTGCTTCTTTTTAGCAATATGGTTATTGCAGCTGTGCTTTCTGGGAAGTCAAGCAGATATGACATTGAATTTGTCCTCCACTTAACTAGCTGTTTGACCACAGGCAAGCCACTTAATCTCTGAGCTTTGGTTTCCTCATGAGTAAAATGGAGACAATTCTATCCATAGTAACTACTACAGAGTTGTCTTAAATGAAATAATGCAATGAATTTTGTAAAACTTAAAGCTTAGAGAGAGCCTTTAGAGGTCATGAGCCCAACCTACCTTATTTTCCTTGTTTTAAATGTAGTTTTATTTAAAAAAATATATATATCTTTTTACTCTCTCACCCCAGTCACACCCTGTAGTGGGTGAAGTGGACAGTGGGAGGGGGTAACCCGGATGCAATACCCATAGCAGCTGCTATGAATATGCATGCATGTTTCCAGGGTAGATTTGCAAAATATAATAAACTCTCTTCCTCGAAGGCAAAACCAAAATATTTATTTGGGACATCATTAGAATACCAGGAGGTAATATTAACGGGGTACTGATCACTAATCCAGGGAGCACCAACATCTTAAACCTTCTTTCTGTTAGGCTTTCCCACAAACAAGTTCTCACAGCTTGCCTCTCTCCCCCCCTCCCCCTCCGCCCTTTTCCCCCTCTCCCCCCCCCTCTTCCCTTCTCTCCCACACTCTCTGTCTCTCTCTTCCCCTCCACCCCTACTTGGGAAGCTTCTCCCACACTGAGCTCCATGTAACCCAGGCTCCATGTGATCACAGGTTCTATGTGTTAGGCCTATTAATGGGTGGGGAAGATCTTCCTATTCTATTAACACTACAGAGGGTAAGAAAGACAAATTGCCTGTAGTACATATGCAAACAAACAACAAAAAAAAACTTTCTTCATTGACTCTGTGTGTGTTTATGTGTATGTATGGTCAGAGGGTTAGGGGTAGAGTTAGAGAAGGAGTCTATGCCCATACACACACACATGTATAAAATTCTGCAATCAGAATCCATCATCTCTCTGTTGGAGGTGGATTTTATAGATGACGAAACTTAACTTTAGTTTAATTTACTTGTCCACAGTCAGTCGGGTACCAAGGAGACAGCACACTACTTGACACTTGACTCTAAATCCAGGGGATTTTCAGCTTCCCAACACAAATGTCAGCCATTATTACTATTTTCACAAGAATGTGTCAGCTAGTGGTGACTGCAGCCTTTGTTGAAGCTTTTATACAATCATTTATGAGAAAGAATTGAGTTTTATTTCTTTTCTTTTATTTTTCTAGAGTTTCAGACCTTGAGGGACTCAGTTTGTGCCTATCCTGTCCATGCCACAAATGGAATTCATTAGTGACCTTTTGTAAAATGAGATAAATCCCTGGAAATTGTGGGTCCCCAAAGAGTCTGGAATAATGGAGATGACTGGGATTTTAGTTAGTTGTTTAAAGTAGTTGATCTCTCATGAGAAATGTTAAGAACAACTGGCTGCAGTGACCTTTTATCAGGGTCTCGACTGCTGAAAGAGCTTTGCTATGCCTATCTACTTAACCAAAAGACTGCAGACCTCAGTGTTCCTATTCAGAGAGAGGGCCCTTATGAAAAAGATACTTCTCTAATTTATTGACAATGATGTTCAGTCTAAATGCTCCAGATACAGGACACTTACTTCAGGATAAATGATGGAGTTTCCCAGTACCTATTCAATCTGTTAAAGTCCCACGCACTTGAATTGGAAAATCCCCCAAACTCTTTAAAGTAGCTTGTAAGATCATGGGTTTAGAGCTAGAAGATACTCAGGGGTTCATCCAATCTGACTCTCTTATTTTATTGTACTTCTTAATACAATTGTGACAAGGACATCTAAGAATGCACATACTTGTAAATGGAGAGGGCAGAAGCAACTTGCAGCATCCAGCAAATAAAGAATTACAAAGAGACAGAGCAAAGCATATATTTAAAGAAATGTGGGATATAAAAAGAACATGACTGGTCATGGGTAGCAAATGAGGAATGACCAAGGGCCAACCAATGCCCCCCACTGATATCCTTGTGATGTCAGAAGAAAACAAGGAAGGCCTCTGGCATACGGGGCAGAAAACACTGGGAAGAGTTTCTGAGGGTCACAGACAGGAGTGTCACATGGCAGGCACACGTGAGTGGTTGTGATCTGTCTACACTGTTGACTTCCAAATCTAGGAGATCACAAAGCCAGATGAATATTTGAGCATATCTAAATCCTGCCACTACTTCCAGGAACAGTGATTCTGTTGGCACGGAAATTCTTTTCACCCATATAGAATACTCTACAACTTGCTAAATGGTCTTCAAATTTTTCTGTGACCAAAGAAGTTCATCACCCCATAGCCAAACACATGATATACCCTTCTGAAGTTAAGTAAACTCCTGCTCATTTGACACACAAACTACCCATTACTGGAAATAGCAATTGTTTCTGTTTTGGCCAGAAACCCTGAGGGTCTTCCCCTCCCAATTCAATTTTTTTTGACTAGGTAAAAGAGGTCATTCTTTGCCTCATTTATTCCTACCTAGCCTTAATCATTGAATGGGTGTTGCCTCAGTCAAACTGAGACCTGGGAAGGACCTTAGCTTCAAAAGGCCAAGGTCTCTCAGTGCATCCAGGGCCATCTCCAGTCATTCTGATTTCTATCTTGTCACTGGTCCCAGATGGCTCCAGAGGAGAAAGTGAGGCTGTGCCTTTGCACAGTCCTGCTTCACTTAAATCCAATTCATTTGCAAGTCATGACCTCACATTCCCGATGCCATGGTCCTCTTCAAGAATGAAGGAGAAACATCAACAACAATTTCATTTTATGGATGAAGAAAATGAGACCCAGAGAAGTCACATGATTTGCCCAACATCAGATGGCTAATAGGATGATAGATGAAGAACTAGAAAGTACTATAGATGTGATCTAGTCCACTTTGTCCCCAATTTACAGGTGAAGAAACTGAGGCCCAGGGAGATTAATTGACTTGTACTAGGCTCCAAAGGTAGTTAGCAGAGTTTGATTTTGAGCCCAGATGCCCTAACTCTAAATGTAGCATAGTTTCTACTACATCATGATGCCAACTGGCAGAGCAATGGTTTGAATCTAGATTCTCTCACACCTTATCTAACACTCATTCTATTGTACCTGCTGGTTCAGGTACATAGTCTAAAATTTTATCACCCACAAATAAAGAATGTGTGTTTAGTTGTTTCAATCGTGTCTGACTTTCTGTGACCCCTTTTGGGGTTTTCTTGGCAGAGATGCTGAAGTGGTTTGGCATTTCCTTCTCCAGCTCATTTTTATAGATGAGGAAACTGAGGTAAGCAGAGTTACATGACTTTGCCCAGGGTCACACAGCTAGCAAGTGGCCGGATTTGAACTCATGAAGATGAGGCTTCCTTAGTCTAGTGCTCTATCCACTACACCACCTAGCTGCCCTAAATAAAAAGTGACATAGTCACAAGTAACTTTGCATTGTGACCCAAATTAAATCCTGTTTAATAATTATGCCAACCCTACCTCAAGTGGACAAGCATTTATTAAACATCTGTGGTATGTCAGGCACTGTGGTAAGCTCTGAGAATACAAAGAAAGGTCACCATGGTTCCTGCTATCAAGCAATCCCAGTCTAACGGGGGAGACAATGTGCAAATGACTATGTATAAACAAGAAAGATACAGGACAAATAGGGGTAAAGTCCAAGAAAAGGCACTAAGGTTATGGAGGAGCAGAAAAGACTGCTTACAGGTGACTTGGGCCAAGGCTTGAAGGGAGGAGGAGGAAGAGGAGGAGGAGGAGGAGGAAGAGAAGGAGGAAGAGGAGGAGATGAGCCTAGAGTTTAGCCAGGCAAGAGATAAATGTAGAGTGGAGTATGGGGTCCAAAAGACTGCACAGGAACAGAGGGACCAGGTTCTGAAACGTTCAAAAGCCAAACCAAGGACTTTCTGTCTGGTCCTAGAGGTAATAGGGAGTCCCTGCAGCTGATGCTACAGGGAGAGTGACATGGTCAGGTTGAATGGATCCAAGTGAGCAGACCCTTGGGGGGGAGGGAGACTTGCCATAAAGCAGAATGGCAGCAATGTCAGAGAAGAGAAGGAACTCATGGGAGGTATGGGATCAAAAGCACTTGGCCATGCACTGGCTTTTTTCCCTCTTTCCCTTCCTTCCAGATGACAATTTTAATTTCAAGGATCTATTTAGGTAATACCATATACCATGATGATAAGCATTATCATGGGAATGTATTTACTAGGCTTTTGCGGGCTTTCCTGGTTGGGAAAATGATGGGGTGAATAGCCCATACTCTCATCCCTCACAGCAGCCTTGTCCTTGTACCCAAATCCCTGTATGCACCGTCCAGCTTCCTTTTATGTATTGTCTTCCACTATTAGAATGTAAACTCCTTAAAGAGAGGGACTATCTTTTTCAGTTGTATCTGTATCTCCAATACCCCTGTCCCCTAAGTGCTTATATAGGTAGATAGTATATCATACATATATCATAGAATATGTATAAATACGTACATATATATATGTATATATATATATATATATATCTATAAATACAATAATTACCACACAAACTCAGCAACAAGTATGACTAAGTATACAGTAATAATAACTAGCATTTCCATAGGGCTTTAAGGTTTTCAAAGCACTTTACAAATGTTACTTTGCTTTATACACTCAACACCTTTGGGATTATTATACCCATTTTTATGCATGAAGAATCTGAGGCAAATAGAGGTTAAGTGACTTGCCCAAGTTCACATAACTTGTAAGTGTCTAAGGCAAGATTTGAACTCGGGTCTTCGTGACAAATTATGTAATCTATCCACTGTGAAATATATGTATATACACACATATGTATATGTGCATATACACATACAAATATATATGTGTTTGTGTGTGCATATTGTAGACTTTTCCATCATGCCCCACTGCCAGGCACCTTTACTCTGTTTCTCCCTTTTAAGCTTTGTGTGTTTTTCTTAAGGGTATGGTCTGTCTTTTTTTTAAATTTTCATATGTTCTGGTACTTAGCACAGTATCTGGCACATAGTAGGTACTTCACAAATTGTTGTTGTTTGTCCTTTTGTTCTTGAAGAGGATCATGGCATCAGGGAGGTGATGCCATGACTTGCAAGTGAATTCGATTTAAGGGAGAGAGGACTGTGCAAAGTCAGTGTGCCAGAGCCTGATATCACAAGGATATCAGTGGAGGGCGTCGGTTGGCCCTTGGTCATTCCTCATTTGCTACCCATGACCAGTTATGTTCTTTTTATATCCCACATTTCTTTAAATATGAGCTTTGTTCTGTCTCTTTATAATTCTTTATTTGCTGGATGCTGCAGGTTGCTTCTGCCCTCCACATTTACAAGTATGTGCATTCTTGGATGTCTTTGTCACAACTGTAGTAAGGAGTAAACACTTAGAGCAAGAGTCATGTCTCTTGTATCTATTAATGTGACATCGATAAGACATTAGGCACGTGCAGTTTCATTATAGATATTATCTAATAATGATGAAGTGACTTCTTCTCATTAATCAGAAATGATCAAAAAAGAAGGAAAAGAGATGGGAAGTCCAGGTTGTCCTTTTTTGCCCTCATCCAGTTGCAGCTATCATTGAAATGTAGTGGAAAGATTCTTGTGACCCTGCTTTAGACAGAGATTTTCATTGTACTTTAAAATGAATAGCCAAGATGTTAACATTTAGTTACCCCAATGCTATGTTTGGGGGAAAGACTACTTTTTTGGGGGGTGGTAGATAGGGGGCTGAGGGAGAGTAAATGTTAATTGGTGGTACCAAAAATATTTTTTAAGGGATTTGACTTAAATTCCTATCTCACGTCAGGTCAATTATGAACATCCCTATTCAGTGAAAGCTTTTCTTCTTCCCATTTTTAACCCTGACTTAAGCATGTACAAAGCGTGTATTTCCCTTCGCTTTTTCTTGAAAGTGAAAATAGAAAGGAAAAATACAGTGAGCTGTAGTTTCTTTTTCTTTTTTCCCTGGTTCATTTTCATCAATATTACATAAGGGCTCATTTATTGTATGTACATTCAGTGTCATCTTTCTCATGGAAGCCATTCAGCTGGAGCCAGCAGTTCAAAGACAGGTCTACAGCTTTACAGACATGCAAATGGAAGGGGACTCCCAAATAACAAGCCTGGCTGGCTGAAAGGTTGGTGGTATCTTCATATATGTCTCTGCATATATTTTCCTCCAAAATATGGAGATTATTATAATTATATATTATTATTATTATATTTTACCCAATGAGTAGCTTAAAATACGGGGGAAGATCCAAAGATAAGAAATAGTCCCTAACTTCAAGCTTCTATCTTTGTAGAGAATCTAACTCTTAGAAGTAATTTCATAATTCATTATAATCCACTGCTCTATAAGCATTATATTGTTTGTATGTGCCTATAAATATCAGCAATGTGAGTTACAACCCAGTAGTTACACAGATGCACCATCCCTTCTTTATCCTGTATTGGCCATGATCAGGATAAGTAGAACCCCTGATTCGTATGGAGCCCAGGGACTTTCATGGCATTTGTTCTGGGTTGTAGGCTACTCTTAAGGCCACTGGCTGACCATGGAGCTGCAATATGTTGAAAAATAGCTGATAATATTTCACAAGTTCATTTATTCATTCAACAAGCATTTATTAAACACTTAATTGGTCTCATGCACTCTTCCACAGTGGGAAGACCTAAAAATAAACAACATGCAGTTCCTGCCTTTAAGTTTACATCCTGCTAGAAAATACCAAAGTGATGGATCTCCTACTTTGGAGGTAGAGAAATTAAGAGAGTATCAAAGATTTCACATTAAACATTCAATATGTATGAAGCACGTACCGTGTGGAAGATACTATGCTAGGAACTACAGGTGCCAGGATAGAAAATAGAGTTTCTGTCCTCAAAGAGCTTATTATTATTGCTAATAATAATCATAATTAAATAATAATGATGATAATAATAGCTAACACATATATAGTCCTGTAAGAGTCACAAAACACTTCAGATAGTGTCCCTCATTTGAGCCTCATAACAACCCTGGGTGGTAGGCACCATTATCTTTCCCGTTTTTGCAGATGAGGAAACTGAGACTGAGAAAGATTGTCACATAGTTTGACACAGTTACAAGTGTCTGATGTCAGATTTGAACTTAGGGCTTTTCCTGATTCAAAGTCCAACTCTGTCCATTGTACAACCTCGTTGCTTACTTTCTACTATGGAAGATACAAAACGTACACAGGTAAAAGATAGAATGTTGAAGACAAAGGATATAGCCAAAGTGCTCCAGAAAATTTGAGAGAACAAATTCAGCATGTGGGAATTGGGGAATCGAGGAAGCTGAGATTGCGAGGGTAGTACTTGAGTTGACCCTTGAAGGAAGATAAGTTCTGAAAGGTAGACATAAGAAAGAAGTTCAATCCAGGGCTGGGCCCTGACCTGCAACAATTCATGGAAAGTAATATTGAGTGTGAGTAATAGCTCGTCATCTAATTTGGCTAGAATACAGAGTAGGTGAAAGAGAGCCTGGCCAGGATTAATTTTTTAAAATTAAATAGTATTTTATTTTTTCTCCAATTACATGTCAGACATGTTTCCCAGATAAAGGTCTCCTTTCTCAAACATATGGAGAACTGAGTCAAATTTATAAAAGTAAGAGCCATTCTTTAATTGAGAAATGATTAAAACATATGATCTCCATATGAAAGCTTGAAATCCTTCTATTTCATTAAATGACCATTTTTCCCCTAAATTATTATTCTTAATTTTGCTGCGTAGGTGATTCTTTCTTGTAGTCCTAGATCTCTTGCCTTCTGGAATATCATGTTTCATGATCTCCTATTCTTTAATATTGCAGCTGCCAAGTCCTGTGCAATCCTGATTGTGGCTCCATGATATTTGAATTGTTTCTTTTTGGCCACTTGCAGTATTTTTTTCCTTGACCTGATATTTCTGTAATTTGGCTATAATGTTCCTTGGAGTTTTTATTTTGGGATCTCTTTCCTGAGGTGATCGGTGGATTCTTTCAGTTTCTATTTTCACTTCTGGTTCCAGGAGAGCAGGGTAGCTTTCTTTGGTAAATTCTTGAAAGGCGCTGTCCTAGTCCTCCTTTTGAGGTAATCTAATGATTCTGACATTGTCTCTCCTGGATCTATTTTCCAGGTCAGTTGTTTTTCCAATGAGCTATTTTATATTTTCTTCTATTTTTTTCATTTTTTATCTTGTTGATTAATTCTAACTCTTGAAGTGTTGTTTTCCTCAGTTAGCTTTTGTATTTTCTTTTCCATCTGACCAATTCTACTTTTTAAGCAGTTGTTTTCTTTTTCCAGGCTGTTGACTCTTTTTCATAATTCTCTTGCATAACTCTCATTTCTTTGCCCCATTTTTCTTCTACCTCTCTTATGATTTTTAAAATCCTTTTTAAGCTCTTCCATGAGTTCTTTCTGGGCTTTAGACTACTTCCTGTTTTACTTTAGGGTTTTACCCATAGGCACTTTGACAATATTGTACTATTCTGAGTTTTATCTTGATCTTCTCTGTCACCAATGGTCAGATTCTATTGTTGTTGTTGGTTTTTGCCCATCTTTTTTTGCCTTTAAAAGGGCGGCATTAAAATCAACATTTACTGGAATTTTATTTATTTTGAAAAATTATAGGAGAACCACAAGAAAGTAAGGTCATGAAAGCCAAATATGGGTGGGTCGTAGGGGAAGAAAGTAATGAGGACTGAATAGAGTCAACAAGGTGACCTTCAAAATGAGCAGTCTTCTGGCTAACATTAGGATTATCTGGAAAATAGCAATAATCTTCAGAGAATCTGAATCTTAGTTTTAGAAATTTTCTAGTCCAACCCTTTATTTAGTGCATAAATTTCCTCAGAAACATCTTCCATCAATGATCTAACCTCTGCTTGAAGACTTCTAGACACACTCCCCACAAATGTGCCCCATTCTGGCTCTAGGGGCATTGGACAAAAATCGACCTCCCTGTAACTTCTCTACATTGTTCCTGGTTCTGTCTTCAGAGGTTCAGAGAATAGACCTAATCTCTCCTCAATCTGACAAATGATTCTGATCTGTTTAGTAAATGATCATTTCATATACTGTGGTTGCAAGCCTCTTCACCATTCTTGTCAATGTCCTTTGAATTTATTTCAGCTCGTCAACATCTTTCTAAAATATGATTCCCCAGACTGAACACAATACTTCAGACATGATCTGACTAGTTCAGAGTAAATTGGGATATGATCTCTCCTAGTCTGGGAGCTATACTTCTCTTTTTTTCCAATTTATTTATTTATTTTTAGTTTTCATTATTCATTTCCACAAGATTTTGAGTTACAAATTTTTCTCCCTGTCTCTCCCTTACCCCTCACCTTAAAATAGTGAGCCTACTGAATACCCCTTCCCCAAATCTGTTCTTTCTCATATTCTCCCTTACCCCGCCCCCCTCAACTTTCTAGTAGGACAAGATAGATTTCTGTACCCCAGTGCCTGTATATCTTATTTCCCACTTGCATGTAACATGCATTAATATCTGTTTTTTTGAAACTTGGAGTTCCAGAGTCTTTCCCTTCTTCCCTCCTCACCTACCCCCACTGAGAAGACAAGCAATTCAACCTAGGTTGTACATGTGTAGTTACACAAAACGTTTCCATAATAGTTAATATTGTGAAAGACTAACTATATTTCCCTCTATGCTATCCTGCTCCCCACCTACTCTATTTTCTACTTTGACCCTGTCCCTTTGCAAATGTGTTTGCTTCTGACTCCCCTCTCCCTCAATCTTCTCTCCCTTCTATCACACCCCTCTTATCCCCTTCCCCCCTACTTTCCTGTAGGGTAAGATACCCGACTGAGTGTATGTTATTCCCTCCTTAAGCCAAATTCAATGAGAGTAAGGTTGCCGCATTACCTTTCAGCTTCTTGCTCTTCCCCTCCATTGTAACAGTTTTCTCTTGCCTCTTTTATATGAGATAATTTGCCTCAATCTATCTCTCCCTTTCTCCTCCCAATATAGTCCTCTCTCACCTCTTAATTTTATTTTTAAGATATCATCCCTTCATATTTAACCCATCCTGTGCCCTCTATGTATACATGTGTCCACACATGTGCACATACTCACATTTATATTTATATACACATACACCCTACTATACATACATACATACGTTTGTATACATACATACATATATATATTCCCTTCAACTATCCTCATATTGAGAAAAGTCTCATGAGTTACAATTATCATTTTTTCCATGTAGGAATATAAATAGTTCAACTTTAATAAGTTCCTTATGATTTCTTTTTCCTGTTTAGCTTCTCATGCTTCTCTTTCTTCTTATATTTGAAAGTCAAATTTTCTGTTCAGCTCTGGTTTTTTCATCAAGAATGGCTGAAA
>CM053582.1:2999663-3030614 GCA_028627135.1 Pseudochirops cupreus
CACCATGGTGGGGGGGGGGGAGGGAGGAGGGGGAAGGGAGGGGAGAAAATCTGAAACTCAAGTGAATGAGGAACTGAATCTTGTAAATTAAAAGTAAATAAACAAATCATTGAAAAAACAAAATAAAATGAAACAAAAAAACCAGTTCTTTTCCCTTTGTTCTCAATTGATGGACAGATTGCATCGATATAAAGTTAAGAGCAACTATAAGAAGAAGCCAAGATACTCAAGTCTCTTTTATTTTCATAAGGAAGCAGAGCCAAGAAAACAATATACACGTTAACTAAAACCATGTAAATGGAAAGAACAACAACACAACAAAAGTATCCAAATAAAATACAATAGTAAAGATCAGGCGGACCTTGAAGAGACCCGAGATGATACCTCCCCAGCCCATCCCGGTGTGGAGGTTCGAGGTCTATAAGCGCCACACCATGCACATGTTTTTTGCATTTTGTTTTTTTGCTTTTCAGAGGAGGAAGGAAGGGCAGTTGGGCTTAAATGACTTGCCCAAGGTCACATGGCGAGTTTTGATTTGAACTCAGGTCCTCCTGACTCCAGGACCAATTCCCTATTTACCACACCACCTAGCCACCCCTGCATTTTTTTCCAGTGTGTCCATCAATTGTGTTAATTTTTTTCTCTCTCTAAAATACACTATTTGTGATATGAGATAGCTCTTTGGAAAGGAGAGGGACAGGGATACTTGGGAAAATGATGATGATATAAAAAACAGAAGATATCAATAATTTTTTTAAAGAGCAGGTCACTCGACATTCATAGATGAATTTCCTTCTGTTGTAAAACCCACCAACCTAGTGCCTGATCAATGGACTGTACACAACAATAAGAAGAAAATTCTCCTTTCTGGAACAAATGTTCTTGCTGAAATAGCAAAGGGAATGGCTATGGGGTTCAATGGGATGAACAGTGAATTTGGCAAAAATCCGTGACGTCAAGGATGCAACTGGGGGAGAAGTCTCCCCTACAGCTGGCACTGGATGAGTCTGGAAAACACTTTTCCAAGATCATATCCTTTATTTGTATTGCAATCTGGGTAAACATTGGGCTTGATAGAGGAAGTCTAAAGTGAAGTGGAGAAAAGGGAATGAGTGAGAAATATATTTTGGTAATGACAAGACTTAGATACTAGTTAGAGATATGGGGGCTAGAGATAGTCAGGATCATTAGATAGATAATTAACTAGAAGGACAATGGGTAGATAAGAATTTGTTAATCCCCAGCTGTGTTGTAGGCACTGAATAAGTAATTGGGATACACTGAAAGGTAAAAGGGAATCTTTGCTCTCAAGAAACTTACTTAGAATGTCAGAGACAATATATTTAAAACTATGAACAAATAATACATGTATATTATTTGGCATTATTATATATGACATCAAATATTTGGCAATATTATGTATTCAAGATTGGAGATAATAAAGAAAGGGCATGATCATTTAAGGGAATCGCAAAGTGGGATTCTGGCTGAGACTTGAAGGAAGTCAGGAAAGCTCAGAGGTGAAGGTGAGGAGGGAGACAATTCCAGACATGGGGGATGGGAAGCAAAAATGCCCAGATTAGGAGATGGCGTGTCTAGTCTAAGGAATATCGAAGTGGCCAGTTTCGTTGGATCAAAGAGTCCATAGAAAGTAGCTATTTGATAGGTGATTGATGATAGAGAGAGAGATGGACAGAGGGATAGAGAGACAGATAAATGGACAAAACATTTTTGAAGCACTTGTGAAGTGCCAGGCACTGTGCTAAGGGTTGAGCTTAGAAATACAAACAAGAAATACCCTCAATGAGCTTACCTGTATGGGAGAAGAGAACACATAAGTGGGAGCTGGAAGGAGTGGGAGAGGGCATGGTTTAGAGCTGGTAGCCCTCTTCCTATTCAGAATAATGAAAAGTTGTGTAAAATATTTGGGGATGAGTCTGCCAAAGATCGCAGAATGCCTAAATAAATCTAATTACAAAGGTGCCCTTAAAGAAATAAAGAACAACTCAAAGTTGTTTAAATTTGCATTCCTCTGATCAATAATGACTTAGAGCATTTTTTTTATGTGACTACATATAGTTTTGATTTCTTCACTGAAAAACTGACTATTCACATCCTTTGACCTTTTGTCAATTGAGGAATGATTTGCATTCTTACAAATTTGACAAAATTCTTTATCTATTTGAGAAAGGAGACCTTTATCTGAGAAACTATCTATAAAAAAAAATTCCCAATTTTCTGCTTCCTTCCTTGGCTACATTGGCTTTGTTTGTACAAAACAATTTTAATTTAATATAATTGAAATTACTTATCTTACACCTCACAATGCTCTCTATCTCTTGTTTATTCATAAATTGTTCTCTGGTAATAAGTTTCATGTTCTTCTAATTTTCTTGTGATATCTTCCTTTATATCTAGGTAATGTATTCGTTTTGACCTTATCTTGGTAAATATTGTAAGATACTAGTCTATGCTTAATTTCTGCCAGACTGCTTTTGGCTTTCTCAACAGTTTTTACAAAATAACCACTTTTTATCCCCAAAACTGAAATCTTTACATTTCCCAAACACAAAGTTACTATATTCATTAGCTACTATGTACTTCCTCTGTAATCTATTCCAGTGCTTTACCTTTCTATTGTTTAGCCAATTCTACATAGTTTTAATAATTACTGGCTAATAACAGAGTGTAAGATCTAGTAACACTTCAGTATCTTTGCAAAACAACAACAAAAGCCCACCAAAATGTCTATTGTAAGGTCTGGAATTCCCTTACCTAAGCTTGCATTTCCCTCTCAAACAGTTGGGCAAGTTCAATATCAAAGTAAGAGGCCAAGGAGCTCCAGATTGATTATAGGTAGTAGTTTAATCAATTGGGTTACTTACGTTGGGGGCAGTATAATGGATCCCTGCCAAGAGTTCAGATAATCAGCAGTCTGGGGCAACAATCAAACCAATGGTGTATTCCTGCAAAAGAATCCCCCAAAGTCCACGGTAATTATAGAAAACTGAAAAATGGAGGAGGAACTAGAGAGGCATCACTACCGATTGGTGGATATTGTTGGTTTTCTCCTTAGTAATGAGCAGGGGCATAAAGTCAATGTTATGCCCAACAGAAGTTTGTGTAGTGATCATTTACCAATCATATATGGGTCATGACATTCTTGGTATGGTTTTCATAGGCAATACTATCTAAGTTTTGTCTCAATCTCTAAAGTATGATTCAATATCTAAGTTGTGATTTTCAACACATCATCATGTTCAGGTTTCCACCTTTCACAGTGTTTAAGTTTTTGTGGTTTTTCACTTATTACTGTATTTTATGGCTTTTCCCCAATCAGAACCCCACACCTGTGAATGGGATGGGCCATGAGGTCATGAAAAATTTTACATGACTGAGTCAACTGAACAAGAGCACAAACAAAGTTGTGCATCTAATCTATTTCAGTGATACACCAATGCCACATTGTTTTCAGGACTACTGCTTTGTGATAAAGTTGGAAATCTGGAACTTCGATTTTTTTTTCATTGATTCCCTGTCTATTCTTGACTTTTTGTTCTTCCTGATGAATTTTGTTATTATTTTTTCTAGTTATATAAAATAAACTTTTAGTAGTTTGATTGGTGTGGCAGCTAGATGGTGCAGTGGCTAGAGCACTGAGCCTGGAGTCAGGAACACTCTAAGTCTTCTATTTCCTCTTCTGCTAATCTGAGCAGTTCATATTTTTTTTGTAAATATTCATCCATTTCACTAATATTGTTAGTTTTACTGGCATATAATTGGGCAAAATAACTCCTAACAATTGCTTTAATTTCATCTTCATTGGTGGCACATTTGCCCTTTTCATTTTTGATGCTGGTAATTTGGTTTTCTTCCTTCTTTTTTAAAATCAAATTAACCAATATTTCTCTGTTTTGTATTGGTGCATTCATAAAACCAGCTCTTGGTCTTATTTGTTAGTTCAAGGGTTGCTTTTTCTTACTTTTAATTTTGTTAATTTGTCCTTTGATTTTCAGGATTTTCATTTTAATGTTTAACTTGGGATTAAAAATTTGTTCTCATTCTAGTTTTTCTTTTAGTTACATGCCCAATTCATTGCTTTTTTCTTTCTCTCTTTTATTTATATTTGTACTTAAAGTTATAAAATTTCCCCAAAGTACTACTTTGGGTGCATCACACAAATTTTGGAATGCTGTCTCATTGTTGGCATTCTCTTTAATGAAATTATAGATTGTTTCTATGATTTGTTCTTTGATACATTCATTCTTTAAGATTACATTGTTTAGTTTCCAATTAACCTTTTAAAAATTTATTTATTTTTAGTTATCAACATTCATTTCCAAAAGATTTTGAGTTCCAAATTTTGAGATCCCTCCCTCTTCTCCCCCACCTCAAGACAGTGTGCCATCTGATATAGTCTCTTCATACGCCTTCACAAGAAACATATTTTCACATTAGTCGTGTCATAAAGAAGAAGTTAGAACCAATGGGAGGAACCACTAGAAAGAAGAAACAAAAAAAAGAGAGAGAGAGCAAATACTATGCTTCAATCTGTAATCAGACTCCATAGTTCTTCTCTGTCTGTGGATGGCACTTTCCATCATGAGTCAGCTGAAGTTGTCTTAGATCCTTGAGTTGCTAAGAAGAGGCAAGTCTATCAAAGTTAGTCATCCTATAATGTTGTCTTTACTGTGTGCAATGTTCTCCTTCACTCAGCATCAGTTCATGTACGTCCTAGATTTTTCTGAAGTTTGCCTGCTCATCATTTCTTATGGAACAATAGCATTACATTCATATGCCACAACTTGTTTGGCCATTCCCCAATTGATGGGCGTCCCTTCAGTTTCCAATTTTTGGCCAACACAAAAAGAGCTGCTATAAATATTTTTGTACAGGTGGGTCCTTTTCCCATTTTTATGACTTCTTTGGGATATAAACTTAGAAGTGGTAATACTGGGTCAAAGAGCATACAGAGTTTTATAGCCCTTTGGGCATTGTTCCAAATAGCTCTCCAGAATGGTTGGATCAGTTCACAACTCCACCGATCATGCATTAATGTTCCAAACTTTCCATATATTCTCCAATATTTATAATTTTCCTTTTTTGTCATATTAGCCAATCTGATAAGTGTGATGTGGTACCTCAGAGTTGTTTTGAGTTACATTTCTCTAATCAATAGTGATTTAGAGCATTTTTCATATGATGTGGATAGCTTTAATTTCTTCATCTGAAAACTACCTCTTTATATTCTTTGAGTGTTTATCAATTAAGGAATGACTTGTATTTTAGAAATGAGGATCAGAGACACTGGCTATAAAAATTGTTTCCCAGTTTTCTGCTTCCCTTCTAATCTTGGTTGCATTGGCTTTGTTTATGTAAAAACTTTTCAATTTAATGTAATCAAAATTATCCATTTTGCATTTCATAATGTTCTCTATCTCTTGTTTGGTCATAAATTCTCCTATCCTAAATAAATCTTACAGATAAACTATTCCTTGTTCTCCTACTTTGCTTATACTATCAACCTTTATATATAAATTGTGTAGCCATTTTGACTTTATCTTGTTCTAGGGTGTTAGATAGTGGTCTATGTCTAGTTTCTGCCATACTATTTTCCCATTTTTCCAGCAGTTTTTGTTAAATAGTGAGTTCTTATCCCAGAAGCTGGGGTTTTGGGGTTTATCGAACAGTAGATTACTATAGTCATTGACTACTGTGTCTTGTGTACCTAACTTATTCCACTGATCCATCCTTCTATTTCTTAGCCAGTACCAAGTAGTTTTGATGATTGCTGCTCTATCATACAATTTAAGATCTGGTATGACTAGGCCACCTTCCCTTGCATTTCTTTCCGTTAATTTCCTTAATATTCTGGACCTTTTGTTATTTCTGATGAATTTTGTTATGATTTTTTTTCTAGCTGTATAAAATAATTTTTGGTAGTTTGATTGGTATGGTACTGAATAAGTAAATTAATTTAGGTAGAATTGCCATTTTTATTATATTAGCTCAACCTACTCATGAGCAACTGATGTTTCTCCAATTATTTAGATCTGACTTTATTTGTGTGAAATGTTTTGTAATTGTGTTCATATAGTTCCTGGGTTTGTCTGGGCAGGTAGACTCCCAAATATTTCATAATGTCTACATTAACTTTAAATGGAATTTCTCTTTCTATCTCTTGCTGTTGGGCTTTGTTAGTAATATATAGAAATGCCTATGATTTTGTGGATTTATTTTATATCCTGCAACTTTGCCAAAGTTGTTTGTTATTTCAAGTAGTTTTTTACTTGACTCTCTAGGATTCTCTAAGTAGATCATCATCTGCAAAGAGTGATAGCTTTGTTTCTTCTTTGCCTATTCTAATTCCTTCAATTTCTCTTTCTTCTCTTAGTGCTAAAAGTAACATTTTTCATTTCATTAAATTGTTTAATCCAAACCTAGTCTAGGAAAGGCTAGAAGACCACCTGGTTCAGGACATTTCCTCTTCTTCACAAACCTGCCTCATTGTGTACCTCACACACATGTCCGTGTGAGGTACAAATAAGTCTTCAGGTGCCCTGGCCCAAATCAATCTACCATGGACAGCACCTTAGCATGGGCTTCATTAGAGCACACCCTCAGGAGGTACTCATTGTTCCAGGGCCTCAACAAGTTTCTGCTTCAACTTCTCCTACAACCACCCCAGCTCACCCACCCCTCACTCCTTCTAGGCAAGCAGTCACCAGCCTTCTCCCTAGAGCAGTAACAGGATGAGTTGGAGTTTCCTGAGGAGTTCTCAGGTCTCTACCTCACTGTCCCCTCTTTCCTTTCTCATGGTTCAGGCCTGATCTCAGTGGGAACTGCATCTTCTGAGTCTGAGAGCACAGCTGGGTTCCTGACTGGGTTCTGTCAGTCCTCATGCCCATCAGGAGGGGTCCCTTCACTTCCACAACCACCAGCTACATTAGCTGCCCCATGGCTTTTGTGACATGGTCACTGAAAACCAAGAGCTCTGTGTGTAGAGACTGAATGTCCCGGTCCCGTTCCCCTTCAGGTTTATTGTGCTGGCTACTCCACCTTTAGGAGGAAGGTCAACGACAACCACCAGGAAAGGATGGACTTGGTGCACCCTCCCTGGAAGCCTCCTCCGGACCCTACTGAGCTCCTCTCTGCCTCCTGTCCTACAAAAAGGATGCCCCATAAGTGATCAGCCGGACTCTTGTTACCAAGTACCACATGGCGTCCTGCCATCTGATGACTTCTTCCTCAGATCTATTTGCCACATTCCCCACACCCCCAAAACGCAAACACAATGTGAACAATTGGACTATGTCATCCCATCCCTATCAAAACTCTGCCAAATGTTGATTTAGATGTGTAGATGAAATGGGGCACTTGAGTCTTTATATAGTTAACAAAAAGAGCTTTAATCTGTTCTTGCACAGCAGAGATATACAAGAATACAGAGGCACTAAGTTTCTCTGGCTGTGGCCTCCCTTGTGTCTGGTCACTCAAGCAAGGTATGGCAACTTGGGTAGTCTTCACAAACCTACCCAGACTCCACATGGGCAGGAATTTTTATGCCCTTAGGTCACCTGGGAGCAGCCAAGGGAGGAAAGGGTGAACTCAGTCCCATGGACAGTTTTTTGACCTATTAGGGCAAACTAAGAAATATTGTGGGCAAACATGGAAATCATATTCTTATCAGAAGAGGCTTAGGTCTTTCCCATGCATGTTTCCAAAGCTAAGAGCCAGCAAAGAGGGGGAGGAGCATACCAAGGACACCTCTGGTGCAGAAGCCAAGCTACAGGGGATCATTGTACCAGTGTGGTAATTATAGCAATGCTACCATAGCCATGCAGAGACACCAGCAGGGTCTGACTCCCTCAGGAAAAATGGTTAAACCTGGAATGCAACATCTCTATGTCTTAGAGTCTGTAACTTCCTAAAGGGTGAGGTCCCCATGAGCCTTTTAGGCCATGACTTCACTGTTGTCCCCTCCCCTAGGCATTACTACTCTTTATTTTACAATCATTTTCTTTTTCTCTATCTGTATATTCTCTGTCTTTCTAGTAGTAGAAAGTAAACTCTTTAAGGGGAAGGACTATTTTTCATATAGACCTTTATATCTTTGGTGTCTAACAGAGACTTTTTGAAAAATAAAATTTGTTAAGTGCCTTGTTGGTGCCAGGTACTGGGCTAAGTGCTTCACAGATATTATTTCATTTAATCTTCTCAACAATTCTGTGATAAAGTGCTATTTTTATCCCCATTTTAGAGAAGAGGAAACTGACACCAGTAAAGGTTTAGTGACTTGCCCAGGGTCTCACAGATAGTTGATGTCTGAGGGAGAATTTGAACTCAGGTCTTCCCAAGTCAAGGTCCAATACTCTACTCTCTGAGCCAACTAGCTACCCACAGTAGTTGCTTAACTAATGTTTGTTGCTTAATTAATGTGTGGTATTGAATGTGGAAGCTCCTCTTTAGAATCCTAAAAGCTTTGTATGAAAAAAGAAGATAAAAGCTTTGTGGGTTTAAAATAAGGAACTGCAGATACAGAAATGTTACCTATAAAAATGAGCATTTCTTTGAGCACACATTGAAAATCTGCCTTGGAGTCTATAAGACTTCCACTTTGAACTATTCTCTATGAATGCCTAAAGCAGTGCTTCTCTCCAATCATACTGTTTGGTTGAATTTATCCCACTTACTTGAACGTGGATGAGATGTTCAAAGACTTTTTGAAAAGAAAGAGCAGCCAGTGGAATGGATTTACTAACTCCATTTCTTTCCAGTGGCCATGGGTGTCAATAAGGAAGCTATATATGGTCACAATGCTATAGCATTTGTGAGCTCAATGCAAAGAACACAATGTCTTCCATTATAGTAACACTTGGAAAACTTCCAAAGCCACAAACGATTTAGATTTACAGCATCTTGATGTTACACTGAGATGTTCAAGTACTTTCCATTTAAAAATCCTTTTTGATATCCATTTTTGTTGGGGAATTTTAAGTTAGAGGTGGGATGACACAATAGGTTATCTTTCTTACCAAGTTGAATAAATCTGTATTAATGAAATTTGTCATACACAACTCCATGTAACAAGTTCATGCCTTTTCATTTGTTGTTCCCTGATGTGCCTGATGTGCACTCCCTCCTCTCAAGTGACTCTAATATGGTGGAGATGGAAACGGTAGTGGCAATAGCCTTTAAAAATGTTTTCTGATATTTGAAACTAGAACGTGTGATGAAAATGTTTAACTTGACTGGTCATCAGAGTGGTTTGACTGTCCATACACAAATTGTTTTGAATAAATCCAGACTCGCTTGTTCAGAAAAGAGTTACATCATTCAAACAATTTAAAGAACTTTTCAGGTTTATTCTGAAATTATCAATATCAGTTTTCTTTGAAATCACTTCATTGGACCATTGAGCAAATTTATGTGTAAAGAAACAATCCTGAGACCCAAAGGGGAGGGTAAATTAATAGCATTACGCAAGGAGCAAAGTATTTGGAGTCAAAGCTTCTGGGTTGGATTTCTGACTGCCATTTAATTATCTGTGTGACCATGGGCAGTACACTTCGCTTGTTGAAGCTCAGTTATTCTCCTTTTTAAAATAAATGGATTAAACTAGATGACTTCAAAATTTAAAAGCAAGAAAGAGCAGCATTGTAAAGTGAAGGAGTGTCAAATATTTGTAGTATACAAATAGGAAATATTTCTATTCACGAGCTGAGCAGCATTTGTTTTAGTGATGCCTCGGAATTGATATTGTAAATGATACATCGTCTCTATAAATCACCTTGTAGCATGTTTTAAGGATTGTTAAGCGGTTGTCTTTCTGAATTGCCCTATCTTCCATAAATGCTGGACCCAAAGCATGCAAGAGGCTCTGAATGTGTCGAGGACAAATCCTTCCCCACTCCTGCCCTGCGCCAACCTTGAGCTGACATAATTTTGTTGTCTGTATCCCAAGTTGGACTCCCTGTGTGTCCTTGGGAGGCAAGACAGAAGCCAGTCAGTTTGGGTTTGGCTGAAAAACTGCTTCTGCAGCGGGGACCCAGGAGATAAATAGATCATCCTATCTTCATAGTTTAGCAATTCCCAAGGGAAAAGAATGCAGGTTTGGCCATGGCCTTGCTTCACTCCTTCAGGAGGGGCTTTGTCCTTCTCCCAACCTGACTGCACCTTTCACTCTCCCAAGCTATGCCCTTTCTGGTGGAGATTTGTGTTTACTCCTCCTTCCTTTGACCTGCTGTTATACATATGTAAACTTCTATATGGATTGTGAATTCTTTGGGTTCCGCATGCATGTTCATTTCTCTTGTAATCAACCTAGTTTTCACCTAAGTTTTGTGAAGCTGTGATTGCCCATTGACACATGAAAGCAAAATGTATGTATGTATGTATGTATGTATCAAGATACTTAATATGGAATTTTATTATCATTTTAAATATTCCACACCTGGACTTTCTACGCCATCACATCATTGGGTTATTTCACATACACATGAAATTTTCAGTGAGTAAACACATACATATGCACCTGTTTTCAAGTGCAAACATCAGGCCTTTCCCTTCACCTACATGACATACCTTGATCTTGCCATCACCCAGAAATGGACCACGTATATAATCAAGAATTTTGAGGTCCCTTTATCCGAACATACTTTCTTTGCTTTTCACCTCTCCCTGTACCTTCCCTTACAACTACAAACCCAAGTCTGCGTCACCACCACGAGCTTTAATCCCTTGACCCCTCACTTCTATCCCAGGATATTCACCTCACCTACACTAACCATCACCAAGGGAACTCTTTTCCCCAGCTTGACCACTTGCTGAGCCAATTCAATTCTACACTGCCCTCCTCTCTTGAATCCCTAGTCCATTATCATTTCGACAATTATGCACTGCCAAGCCTCAGCCTTGGATCACTGCCATCATTCGGCACCAACAACAGGTGGAGAAAACCACCCAACCATTCTGTGAGGGATTCCTCTACAAGCTTAGGTTACACAGGTTGAACTGGCGGCCCTTCCATACCTGCCTAATCCATCCACAATCCCAGACACGGTTGTCTAGTCTATCCCGCCCCCGCGGCTAAGGGAACGGCGGGGGCGGAGGGGCGGGGGCGGGGGCGGGGGTTGGGTTGGCCGCAGAGGCTGGCCGGACCGGGGCTAGCGTGACGTCAATGCTGACGTAGCCGAGCCTGTCAGAACAAGGCAGAGGTGACGTGTGCGCTGACGCTTCATCCGCGGCTGAAGCCCAGGTCGGCAGTTGCTGCCGAGGTCGGTGGCTGTCTCGGCTGCAGTGGCCGAGGGTGGCTGCGGTGGCCGAGGGCGGCGGCGAGGTTGCTATGGCATCTCCGAGCAAAAGCGAAGAAGCCTTACCCGGGGCCACGACGTGGGAACCGGGGGCCGTGGGCGGCGCCAGGCCCGAGAGCAGCTTCTCGTTCGGCGCTTTCGCAGCCGCGCTAGGCGGCCTGGGCTCCGCGCCCCAAGACCCGTCCCCGGCCCCAACTGCGGCCCCGGCCCCAGCCCCGGCCCCAGCCCCGGCCCCGGCCCCAGCCCCAGGCCCGGCCTCGGCCTCGGGCCCGGCCCCCGCGCCCCCGCCTCCCCCTCCGCCGCCCCTGCGGATCCTGCACGAGCTGTGGCAGCACGACCCCAGCCCCAGTGAACTGCGGAAGGGGAAACTGCGGCCCGGCCGCCTGCGGCTCGCATCGCGGCCACACCGCCGCCTGGGGCCCACGGGCCGCGATGTGCACGCCCTCAAAAAGCTGAGGGAAGCCGCCAACACCAACGACGTAGAAACGGTGAGGCAGCTGCTGGAGGAAGGGGCCGATCCAGCTGCGACGGACGACAAAGGCCGTAGCGCCCTGCACCTTGCGTCCTCCAACGGCAATGACCAGATCGTGCAGCTGCTCCTGAGCCACGGGGCCGATCCGGACCAGAAGGATGGGCTGGGGAACACCCCTCTACATTTGGCTGCCTGCACCAACCACGTTGCCGTCATCACCACGCTTCTCCGAAGAGGGGCCCGAGTGGATGCCCTAGACGGAGCCGGCAAGTCCCCCTTGCACATTGCCAAGACGAAGCTGAGTACCCTGCAGGAGGGACAGCCCCAGTGCTTGGAGGCTCTCCGGCTGGAGGTGAAGCAGATCATACTGATGCTCAAGGAGTATTTGGAGCGAATGGGCCAGCATGAGCAGTGCGCCCGGCTGGATGACCTCTGCAAGCGTCTCCAGGTGACAAGCACCAAAGAGCAGATGGACGAGGTGACTGAGCTCCTGGTCAATTTCACCTCGCTCGGCCTGCAGATGGAGAAGGTGGAGAAGAGGTAGCTACATAAAGAAGACCTTCGCCCCCCTCCCTCCCCCGTCCCTTCCATGACCTTTGCCCAGCATTCCATCATCACCATCTCAGAAAAAGGGGAGACGCCAACCTGTTCTGCTACCCTTCCACTGCATCCGCACTTTCTTGGTGAGGACCTCATCATCTCCACTGGAGGAATGTGGTACACAGAGGGACCCTTCTTCAGAGCCTCCCCCACCTGTTGCTTCTTTCTTTGGCCTCTGACACCCAGAACCCCATCACCATTCCTTCTGCCTGGCTGCTAAAGCGTGGCTGATAGTGTTGGCCATGCCTTGGTGAATAGCCAGCCTTCTATTCTCCTGGTGGGTCTGGTGTGCTGCCTCCCTGAGGCCAGCTTACACCTGCTCTCACCTGGCAGCAGGAGGCACCAGATTAGGGGTTTTCGGACCTCTTTCTCCCACCTCTTTATACCTGTGGCTCTTCTCCTCTGCTGGACACAAATAGGAGCAGATGGACCCGACCCTTCTCTCAATGCTCTCTTCTGAGTTTTTCAACAGCCCGGGTTCAAGTTCATCTTTTTGTGGCTTACTGCTGTGAGCAGAGAAGCCAGGACTGGAATGGACCACAGGCGGTGGAGGGGGCAGCCCCTCTTCCAAGTCCTTTTTGGGGGAGAAGCAGAGGTTCTGGTGGTAAACATTGCCTCTTTCACCAGCACTTAAATTTCAGACTTAAGACCTAAATGGAGTTGTGGTAAGCCGAGGGGGGATTTTCGTTTGAGATGGGAAGTTTTGGGTGGGGCCAGGAATTTGGGAGGCTGAAATCTAAGGGGAACAGAGTTGAGGAGGGCACAGTTTCGAACCAAAGCATAAGATCCGTAGCATCGTCATTGGAAGTGTTGGTTCTTGGCAAGAGGCAGGACCCTCTCTCACCTCCCCTTGTGGGGAGGGCTGGACCCTTGGTCGGAAGGGATGGTAAGAAGCTGACTCCCTTCAGGGGCTGCCGGGGAGCCCCAGCCAGCTGCGCTTCCTGCTCGCAGCATCTCTGGGCCTGTCTGCAAGGGCATCACTGCCTGTCACCTTTTTACAGTGGTCTTCTCGACTGGAAAACAGATTGTTATTGTCAGGTGATGATTTCATGTCTTTTTCTCTTTCCTCCCTCCCCCCCACCCCCCCGTTGGAATTCCTCAATCATTTGGTTGGGGTAGGCAGGGGGGGTGGGACAGGTTGTTACCCTAGGCTCAGCTCTGGGCTGCTCCTCTGAAGCCAAGGACCTGGGGAACGGGTCGGGCCCTGAGAAATCTCGTGAATGGTTTTTGTTGCTAATTGTTCCATTGTTTCACATATTTAAACAGAGGCTATGTAAGAATGTGGTTTATTTTAACACAAATCCGTTTAAAGAGATTATCCAGTTTCATTAATTTTCATAGTGTCTTCACACATCAGCTGAAAGTCTGCAATAAACAATATTTGCTGTATGTTAAAAAAATAAAATAAAAATAAAAAAAGGCGGGTCAGGGGCACCAAAATTCAAGGCAATGGGATTGCAGAGCTGAGGGTGATGCTGTCTGTCAGGCAGGAGGGAAGTGAGTGTCAAGGGAATTGGTGAACAAGGTGGAGGGAGCTTGCTCTCCTGACGTGGGGAGGCTTGACCAGCAGGTCCTAGGGTCCCAGGGGCTCCTTGGCAATCGGAGCGCTGGCCTTTTTTCTGCCTGTGCTCCCCGCTGCCTCGCCTATCCTCAAGGTATTTGGCCAGCCTGTTAAAGGGGAGCAGAAGCATGAAGCTTGGGGGGGGGGGGTGGAGTGTCTACGACGAGGGGGACCAAGGGTTCATTATTACCTGGGATGGAGTCCAGCCCTTCAGCAGGAAAGCCAGCAAAGCCTCCATTTTCCCTTTTAGTATCTGAGCACTGTATTTTCTTCGCTGATTCAGGCCAGAGGCTATCCTGCCTTAATGTGCATGGCATTCCCTCGCCTCATACCAGCCTTGAGAGGAAGGCAGAGCAGGTATGAGCTATTCCCATCATACAGATGATGAAAGTTTCAGAGGGAGGAAACGACCTGCCAGAGGTCAGAAGACCCAAATATTCCAGCTCTTGAGTCCAGAACCCTTTACATTCACTGTGCTATGTGTGATGTCTATAGAGCCCAGGAAGAAACCGGGCAGGACACTGACACCTCTGGGCAGTGGGTGGTCCACTCAAGGAGACTGAGGCATTTAGGAAACAACTGTCTGCCCAGCACTCCCCCTTGCCACAGTGGTCTAGCCACTGTTCTTTGCCTCTGGGCCCCATCCATGCTCCTTTACCAGAAATCCCCATTGAAATGGGACCTCCTTTTTGGGGTCCTTCTCAGTACTCTCAGCCCCTCACCCTTGCCATACTACCCAGCCTGCTGGTGGCTCCTCCTGCCTTGTCTCTCCCTGCTCCATTCAGCCATGGGAGTGGTTTTCTTAATGTGCAGCTCTGGCCATGTCCTTAAGGGGGCGTACTCACGATTGAGTACGAATTCCACTGTCTCACCTCCAGGACTGAATACAAAATCCTTCCCAACTAACCCTGCCTCTGTTTCTTTCCAGTCTTCTTACAGCTTATTCCCTCCTGTGTACTCTTTGACCCAGTGATCCTGCCTTCGTTGCTGTTCCAGGAACAAGACACTCCATGTCTCAGGTCTGGCATTTTTTCTGGCTCTCCCCACTGCGTGAAAAGCTCTCCCCTCTCATCTCTGGCTCCTGGCTTCATTCAGTTCCAAGTTTATATCCCACCTTTTATGGGAAGACTTTCCCAAACTCCCTTCATTCGAATACCTTCCCTCTATTAATTATGTCCTATTTATCGTGAATGTAGCCTGTTTGTATATACTTGTGTACTTGTCTCCTCCACTAGATTGTGAACTCCTTGAGGGCAGAAACTTTGCCTCATTTTGTATTCCCAGCACTCAACACAGTGCCTGGATCATGGGAAGCAGTTAATACGTTTATTGACTGCCTGGCTGATACTGATACCTAGATGCATGTTATCTCTAGCGACAGGAGTACGCTTCTTGAGAACAAGGCCTATCTTATTTTTGCCTTTGCATCCCTGGCAGCCAGAAACTGGCCTGGCATATACTAGGGCCTTAAGAATTGCTTTTGGACCAATTCATTGCCACTGGGAAACACAATGTGGTGTTCTGCTGACCTCTTATGGCTATACTCGATATTGCAGTTTAGAGAAATCTTAAGGCCATACTTGAGGAGAGGTTTTTGTGTTTCCCATGCTACAACCTCACTCCAGAACCACAGAATCTCTGAACTGGAAAGGATTTCCAAGGTCACTGTTCCAAACCAAATGAGAATCCCCTCTATAGGATCCTTTAACAAGTGGTCACAGAGCTTCAGTTTGAAGACCTTGAATTGTGGGAATTGAGTGACCCATACTGACTCCATCTTGTGACTGAATTCTGGAGCTGGCTTGGTTCCTTTTCTATTCAATTATGGGTCTAGTCCAACTTCTGTCTTGTAAGAAAACTATTATGGGAATTGTGGGAATACTTTATTACACCATTTGAACTTGGCTGGGAAGCTGTACCACTTCTACCTGTTGCTTAGAAACCCTTCACTGAGGATCTAGGTTATGATGACCAGAAACCCTATCAGATAAAAAAGATTGATGCAAGGAGTTTTCTCAGAATTATACAGCTGAAAACTGGCCTTGTGCTAGTCAGTCAATTACTGTTTCCACATTTCTTTGATTGAATACACTCACTTGGGGGGAGTGGTACACCTCTTTTTCTGATTTGAAGGAATTGTACTTGTTCAGTCTCCCACTCCCAATTTGGAAAGCCTCTAATCCTTCAGTTAGAAATCAGATTATCCAATCTTGTGTCCTGGTTTACATCCTGTTAATTCTTTTCTTTTAATGCATAAAAATCTGTCTCCCACTCTATTCAGGATCCAGTTCCAAACTGAGGAGGACTGGTTCTGATTTCTTATACAGTTGCCATGCATTAGTATAATTAGTATAAATTGATATGCTTGGAAGCTTGAACCTTTGTTTTCTCAGTGACTTCATCTTTCACCCATCACAGTTTTTGGCAAAGCCAGCCAGATCGAGAAAGGACTCTGACCTCCTGGTTGGCATCTTAGCTTTTTGGAAGACTGCCCCGGAGGTGGGACTCCCCCCTCAATTTCAGATTCTTCTGAGCTAAGATAAGCTTTACCCCCAGCCTACTGGGGAAAAGATAGTCCCTTTAAGGGAACAATACTGAAGAGATACTCTCTTTAAGGGGACAATGGATTATGGTAATAATAAAATACCAAAGGATTCCTCCTTGGATAAAATTTCTTTTACCAGAGCAAGATGGGTCTGTTAAAATTGAGACCTCCATAGGAAAATTCTTATTGGCCTGGAAACAGGAGTGGAGGGTGTGAGTTAAAGGTAGAGCTGTCAAATTCTGCTCAACTATCTGAAATCCAAATGGGTCTCAAAGTTGGCCTGAAGAAGGAACTTTCAGTTATGGCTTTCAGATTAGACTTTCACTAGGAGGTAAGGAGGCTAACAAGTATGTGATTGTTTTATCATTTCGTCTGTATTTTTGTTTCTTTGTAAAATACAGAAAAATCTTTGTCTTGTGTCATGTTTAGCGTTGTTTGTAAATTCTGCTACTTTGAAAGATTTTTAAGGGGAAAATGCAGCCAGCCAGAAGGACTGCCAAAAAGCTGCAGCCAAAGAGGAAGGAAGATGAATGACGTTTCATACTTGAAGCAGTTCTCCTAGCTTTCTGTAACCTGATGCTAAACTCTCTGTCCCAGTAAACAAGACTAACTCCCACTGAGGCGTTTCAGTGGGAAATTAGGTTTAAGAAAACTCAAACACCTGCAAGATACTTTCTCTCTGTCATTTCAGTCCTGGCTCCATTGGGACTACAGAAATAAATTAGGAGCATCAAAAAAAAAGGAAACCTTTTTCCTGGTTTCTAAGAATTTGTGGAATTATAAATGAATTAGAGATTCCAAATTATGGTAACTGCTAAAGACATCTTAGTAGATTTTGGAGGTTTGGAGATTGATCATTAAGGCGCTTGGAGATTTAATCATTTTAAGATTGCAGAGGAGAACTCCTGAGACTTTGGGTAATTCCAGGAAGTCACCCTCTTCTCTTCATTCTGTCTGATAAGGCACTTAGCATGTGCCTAGATATCTTAGTGAGTTTTGAGGTACCATTCTACAGAATTTCTTTTAAGGAAAAAATAAGAATTAGATTCTGTTTCAGGGGTAAAAAGCACTTAAATCACCTTTTCTCTGAAGTTTGGTAGAACTGTTGTTTTAGTGTAATGAAGAAAGGCAGCTAATTTGAAAGAAATCCCAAAGGGAAGAAAAAATATAGGTAAGCAGTTGACATTTTAAATTTATCTGAAACTTGGTAGCTGCCTCTTATTAACCCTTTCTTGACCACGAAAAGGGGAAAATTTTTTTTCAATCAAGGAGCAACTTAAAAATGAGTAAAATTTAATTAAGAAATGGAAAGGGTGATTTAAATCAAAGAGGAGGTCTGTGAGGAGGAATTGCTCCCCCCCCCACCAAAGAAAATTCAAAAGGAACTATACATTTGTAAGCTCTTAGGAACCCCCAAAAGTAAAAGTATTGCAATTAATTGAGGTTCTGTAAAATTTTGTGCTAAATTTCAAAGGAGAAATTCTATGGAATAAAGATTATTTATTTAGATAATTTGGGATATGATTAGGAAATATCAATACTCTGGCCCTGAAAGACCATTTTGGGCGGGATGTATTCCCCAGTCTTTAGAATCTTGTAAGCTCTAAAGGAAAGGGATCAGAAGGTGAAGCTGCTACTTGGAATCTCTCTGTATGGAAAGGGGAAAGTGCTACCTTGAACTTTTGAAAATGAGCTAATTGTTAATTCTGGGCTCTAAATTTTAAAGCACAGGTGCCTAAATAGCCCTGGAAAATTGAGGTTTTGATTTTGTGGTTGTAAATCCAGATTTCATTTGGTCGATATTTGTCCTGTAACTAAATTATGATGTAGTGAAATGTGTTCTATTAATTGTGGCTTCAAATGCAAAGAAAAAAAATGCTGGAAAAATGCATGGATCAGGGAAACCTGACATACTCCAGTTTCAGAAATTTATTAGCTGTGTGAGCTTAAGCAAATTATCTCTGTTTACCTCAGTTTCTGGATTGGGTAAAGAGGAAAATAATAATGGTACCCACCTCTAGGGTAATTGTGAGGATCAAATGATATAATGATTGTGAAGTGCTTGGCACAGTGACTGGCGTATGGTAAGCACTATATAAATGTTGACTATTCTTATTGCTTCTTTGACTGTATATTGTGATAATTCTATACCAGGTTTTAGATGTGATTAGTATAAAATGCCAAAAGATGATAAAATGAATGATTTTTTTAAGTGGGATAATTCGGAAATGCATTTGGCTGAATTGACATCATCTGACTGGTAATAAGTTTTATTTCATGTTTTAAATACATGGTATTGTGTATGTTATTGTGTTTCTAAAAAATTTTTCTTATATTGTGAAATGCTGTGAGAAACCATTGTATCAGAAATGTTGTTAGATAAATAACTTCTCTTTTAATCTGGATGCTGTTAAAAGAATGTGATAAAAAAAATAGATATTTGAAAACTTAAATATTTAATGGTGTATATTTTGTCTTAAATAAATGATAATAATTTTAATAATAATGATAATAATAATTTGCTGTTTGGGGAAAAAGTTGTACAGACCCTTTAAGATATCCTTATCTGTGAGGCCCCTTGAGACTTTGTATTCAGATTCAATCATGAGATCTTATCAGCCCCACTGACCACATGTTGAAAAATCTAAATTACTTAAGTTTGAGAACCTAGAACCAAGAAAATAAGATGTCCTCTCCTACTCCTTCTTAAAGGGGGATGGGAGGGGAAAGAGTTCACAAATTCACTATAATAGAGTAAGTTTTCATTTGAAATTTTTGGCTACCCCTTATAAAAGTTACAAAAATGTATAGGGCATTTAAAAGATATAACTTCAATACATTAATATGAGTCAATTATCAAATATTCACGGTATGTCTAAAATCCCAGAATGTGGTTGGATAAATGAAATGTAATTGTTAGGGGAACATAAGAAAATTAATAATATTCAAGCCCTAAACTTCGATTCGTGAAATTTTGCTATTTGAGGTAAAACATCTTGGGACTATAATTTGATAGTTTTGATTACAGGGATGGTTGTCTGAATTGTCACTGTCTTTCCTCAAATTAGAAATCAGATTACCTAATCTTGTATCCTAGTTTAAATCCTGTTAATTGTTTTCTTTTAATGAATAAAAATGTCTCCTTCTGTATTCGTGGTACAGTGCCAAGCTGAGGAGGCCTAGTCCCATTTGTTATACAATTGGCATGCATGAATTAATAAAATCAATATGCTTGAAAGCTTGAATCTTTGTGTCATCTTTACCCCTCACATAATGACAGGAAACCCACTGCCTCCCAAGATCCCAGCGGAAGGAATTAATTCTGCATATTATGACAGCATTTGCCTCTACAACTTTCATCCATTGTTCCTCATTCTCTTGGCTGGGGTTAAATTTAATCCTTCCTCCTAATTACACTTCTAAAACTAGAAGACAGCTCTCTTGTCCCCCACCCCGATTTATCTGGTTGGTGTCCTTCCTGGAGCTGGGTGCTTAGTGAGGAGCACAGGGACCATGAGAGATGCCCAAGGCCCTCTTCTGCCTCTGTCCTTCCAGACTTGGACGCCTCACTTGGGAGACATAATCTAAAGGGAGTTTTGCTTGTGTGAGCTTTCCTTTCTCATTGATGAAAATGTTCAGAAAGACATTTCACTTTAAGGATTGCTTTGCTCACATCCCCAAAGTTTTCTGATATGTTTTCCCATTTTTGTCATTTTGTTTGAAAAAGTCTTTTCTCAGATTTGCCCCTTGTCACCCCAGTTCTTTCGGATGCCATCATTTAGTCTCCCAGTCTGAATCCTTTTTGACTGCTTCGCGGTCAGTAACAGAGGGGTCTAATCTTTGTGGTTTCCGAGGTTTTCTTTTTCTTGTCCTCTCTGTCTCTGTCTCTCCTCCATCTCTGTTTATTTCTCCATTATTTCCTCTGTTTCTGACCTCTTTCTCTGTCTCCTTAGGGAGCTCCTGCCCTTCTGTCTCCCTCCCCTATACCCTTACTTGCCCCGCTTCCTGGGCCAGGGGATCTAGAGAACCCTCAACTCAGGGCTGGGGCTTCCCTCCCTCTGGAAGAGCAGCACTCCCACCCAGGAGGCCTCAAAGAGGAGGGGAGAGGAGGATGGAAGGAAGGGCAGGGAGTTGGGCGAAGAGGTGATGGGTGGAGGGAAACAGGAGTAGGAAGGAAAGGTGTACTGGAAAGGGAGAAAGAGGAAGAAGGGAGGCAGGAGCCTCCTCAGGAGAGAGAAACACACACAGTGGAAAGAGGCAGTTCCCTCCCTCCCCCAGCCCAGAGCAGCTTCCTGGGTCTGGGGGCTGGGAGGGGGAGAAGGCTGGATAAAGAGAAGGGAGATAGAAGAGGAGAAAGAGGATGGAGCGAGGTGTCAGGAGCTCTTCAAGGAGCAGAGAGCCATTGAGAGGAAGGTTCCCCCACCTCACCCCTCACCCCACTGACAGCTCCCCTCCCATTTTTCTGGGCCATGGGGGGGAGCGGAGGGAAGCCCTGTCCCCGGGCTGCCGGATCCCAGATCCCCCAGACTCAGGAAACCCCGCTAGGAGAGGGAGAGGGAGGGGCAGCTGAGGAGGGAAGGAGGTTATGGGCTCCCCTCCCGTCTCCTCCCTTTCCCTCATCTTCCTCCTCTCTCATCTCTTCCCCCCGCCCCGTGAGGCTTCCGCTCATTGGCTGAGGTGACTGGGTTCTAGTTCCGGGGCCTCCAGATGTCAGCCGGGCCTCCACCGCCTCCTCCTTTTCCTCTTTATTCCTCCGTAGGCTGACTGGGAGGTGGGACGAGGCATGGCCTGGGCCTGAAGCCCACCGAGGCCTTAGTCTTCCCCTTCTAATAACCTGACTACAGACGCCCCCGCCTTCTATTTTCCGGACCGAGGGAGACAAGCGCCCCCTCTTGGAGTGACGTCACAGACACGCCCTTCTCCCTCTGAGTCCTTTCTGTCTAGGGAGAGGCTAGTTCCACTAAGGTGGGGTGGTGGCGCTGCCAACTGAAGATTCCAGCCCCCAGCCTAGTCCCTGGGGCTCCCCCCCCCCCAGGCTCTTCTCCAGCCCCCCCCACCCCCACCCCGCCAAGTCTGATGATGCTCAGAAGGGTGGGGAGAGCCCCGCCCCACTCTGGGACTTGAGACTGCACTTAGAAAGTGGCATCTCTTGCCCCCCCCTTCCTCCCTCCCTTCCTCCCTTCCAATATGGCCCCTAGGCAGGGGCCTGCTCTGCCCTTCAGTCTAAGGAGTCCCTGCTGAGGAAGAATTCAGTGTCCATGGAGATGTCAGCAGGTCTCCATTGCTGGTTGCCATGGTGACCAGTCTGTTTCCAAGGAAACCCTGAATTCTTCCCGCCCTCCTAGTAGCTCCTTATCAGACCTGTATCATGTGACCTCTCAGGCAGGAGGAGACCTGGGCTTCTCCCCCACTTTGAAAAGCCAGGAGGGCACAGTCCTAAGTCCCTTGGGTGCTACCAAACCACAGGAGATATGCACACATATCCATGTATGCACATGCAGAGAGACAGAGACAGAGAGGGACTGAGAGGCAGAAAAAGAGAGATGGAGAGAGAAGCTGACTTGCAGAGCAAGAGGTCTGTAAAACAGCTGTGGGGACAAGACTGGAGCCAGAAGGAGAGAAACCTGCCATCCATCATGCCAGTCAAAGATTCACTGATCACCTCCCAGCCTGTTTGCCAGCAAATCTGTTCCTAGCCCAAATGCATGGCTCAATTCTTGAATTTCCCAAGGAAGTCTCTGAATATAAAGAAATACTGTGCAGATCATAAGGGCTTCAAGGATCACAAAGCACCTTTCACATGCCACATAAGGACCAAGGAGCAAGATCCACAGGAAAATAACATAGAAACAGTTTAGAAGGAACCCAAAATAGGTACCTGAGAAGCTATTAATTCCATGAGGAATACAGAGAATAAAGAAAAACTCCATTGTCAAACACCTCTCTTGCCAGTGTAGTGGTGGATCTAAAAGACAGAATGAGCCATACATTTTTGAACATGGTCAAAATGAGAATTTCTTTTGCATGACCATGCCAGTTAGTAAGCACCAGGTCATGGAAATTCTAGAATCACCTTTTGTAACACTAATAGAATATTCACAGTGCCCACAGCGGCTATGCATATACTGGTGTAGTTGTGAATCACAAAATGTAACAGGCTTTCCACATGGAGAACAGAACCAAAGCATTTATTCAAATACCAGAAAACCAAGTCCCCAAACCAGAAAGTCAAATTTATTACAGTAACTGTGAAGTTGATACACATGACCACCCACATTCCCAAGCCTTCCCAAACCTTCCCTCTGTCAGGCTTTCAAAACAAAAAGGTAATTCCTGGGATGCAAGCATGATGGATGGGAAAATGGTATTTCCCTCTATAGTAACAGGGAATGTAGGAGGAAGGAGGCCTTTAAGGGAGAGATCATTGTGTTTTACTTTGGACATAATGAGATGTTTTCCAAGTCCAGTTCAGGATATCTTAAAGACAGTTGGAGATGGGAGATTGGAGTTCAGCAGAGAGGATACAGCAGGATTGGTAGATTTGAGAACTGTCAACATAGAAATGGTAATTAAATCCATTGGAGCTGACAAGATCACCTAGTGAAATATTATACAGAAAGCAGAGAGAAGAGAAAGCTGTGGGACACCTAGGGTTAGAGGGCATGATCTTGATCAGGATCTCACAAAGGAAATTGAGAAGGTGTGATCAGAGTGTCAGATAGACAGGAGGAGGACCAGGAGAGAGAAGTGTCAAAAAAAGCCTAGCGACTAGAGAATATCAAGGAGAGGAAGATGGTCAATGCGTCAAAGGTTGCAGAGGTCAAGGAAAATGAAAATTGAGAAAAGACCGTTGGATCTGGCAGTTACGAGATCTTTGTGACTTTATAGAGAGCAGGTTAAGTAGAATGATGAGGTAGGAAGCAGTATTGTAAGGGGTTAAGAGGAAACAGGTAAGAGGAAATGGATGCACATATTCTAGGATTTTAGTCATAAAGGGGGGAAGAGATATAGGAATAATGAAGTGAGGATTTCTTGAGGATAGAGGAGACATGGACATGTTTGTTAGTGGGAAAGAATAAGCTGACTACATTGAAGGACTGCAGGTCTTGGAATACTCTATTTTGTAGAGCAAAAGAGCTGGGGTTATGACCAATGGTAACTTACCCAGCAAAGTTAAGTATAATCCTGAATGAAAAAAAAAACGGACATTTACCAAATTGAAAGACTGCCTCTTCCTACTGCAACTCACTTTCATTTGTGACAAAAACAGCAAACTGCATTGGAAAATTTGACATATAAGATCCAGGGGAAATAGAAGGTAAACAGTAAAGACAAAGTATGATGGATTTAATAAGATCAAATTGTTTACTTCTCATATATGAAAATGTTATCAGTACACTTAAGACTGTCATCATTATTTGGGTAGTTTGAAAGAAAGGCTTGGGCTGAGCTATACATGATAGGTAATTCTAAAAATATAAAACTGTTTGAGGAGAGATAAAAAGGAGTAATTATCTTATACAAATGAGGCATGAAAGGAAGAATTGGTACAGAAGATGCAAGTGGGGGTGGGGAGGGTGGGTAGTGCTGGAACCTTACTCTCATGAGGAATGGATTAAAGAGGGAACAACATATATTATAGAAGGGTATAAGAATCTTCTAAATTTAGTAAGAAATAAGAGGGCGAGGTGATAGGGTGGGGGGAGAAGATAAGAGAGAGACTCTTAGAGGGATGAATAGGTTAAAGGATAGGAGGGCAAGGTAGAAGTAAAGCAGAGGAGTGAGGAAAGATAGGGTAAATAAGGTGAGAAGGACAGTAAGGAAAAATTGGACAGATGAAAATACACAACAATAACTATAGCTTAGAATATCAATGGCATGAATTTACCCATAAAACTGAAATGGATAACAGGTTAAAATTTTAATTCGACAATATATTGTTCTCAGGAAACGCTATAAAAATGAGAGAGACAAAAATAAAATAAAGGGCTGGATTGGCACATGCCTTCTCTGGCTACTCCCAGGCCACCTAAGGGCATAAAAAATCCTCTCCATAGAAAGGTCTTCCTATATGTGATCAGCAGGGCTTTTGTGACCAAGTACCACCTGGTGTTCTGCCATTTGATGACCTCATCCTTGGATGTATTTGCCACTTCCTTCCCCAACTCAACTGCAATGTGAGCCATGAGACTATTGTGTCAACTCATTTGCCAAATGTTGGAAGTGGTCCTAATGCCACTATCCTCTTCATTTAGATGTGGAAATGAAAAGAGGCTCTCACAATTCATTAGATAGTTAATAAAAGGAGGTTTAATCAGTTCTTGAACAGCTGAGATATACAACAATAATACAGAGGCACTAAGCTTCTCTGGCTGTGGCCTCCCTTGCCTCCAGATGGAAATGTGACTGTTCACCTAGGCAAGGAAAAGCAACTTGGGTAGTCTTCACAAGCCCACCAATTTGGAGGGGCCCAGACTCCACATGGGTAGCACTTACTTGTACAACGAACAAACCTATAACGAGACAAGTTTTTGAAGAAGAGGCAATGTCCTGGATCAGGTGATCCTCTAGAATTTTTTAGGCAAGGGGACCACATAGACCAGGAGTTTGTCCCTTCTGACTTGATTCTGAGCCCAGAGAGTTCTCTGTTGTCTGTGCTCCCTGTCCTCAGGGAGAAAAAGGCTGCCCCAGTCTGGGCTTATTCTTCTCCTCTTCTCCAGGGCAAGTAAGTGCCTTAGCTTCCCCAGCTCAGATGGCCTAGGTCTTGTCTGCAATGGCAGGACCAAGGTGGTACCTCTCTGCCTCATGCCACCTCCCTGATAGCAGTTTTGCCAACACTGAGGAGGGCCAAAGTATCTTCCGTCTTAGGGTCCTCTTATCAACTCCTTGCCTAAGAGTTTAGCCCAGAAACTGTGGAGGGGTGCAGAGCTGATTCTAGAATCCCCACAGTCTGCAGGGTCCTCTTCTGACTTGCTACTTCCAAGGGGCTTAGGGAGGTGTAGCATTTTAGACGTGGGCTAGTGGGCCCCTTCTAGGTTTTTATATCCATTCTAGACTGTCACTGCAGATTTGGTCCCATGCCAAGGTATCCAATGAAATCTAGCTCTTCTCTCCTTGTCAGTAAGGACATTAGGTGCTAGTCCCCTGGGATCACATACATAGATGACCCCTTACAAAAATGGTTCTCTATGTCCAAAGTGCTATAAATAATTGCATACCCTTTGACCCAGTAATACCACTTCTGGGGTTGTATCCCAAAGAGGTCATAGAAGTGGGAAAAGGACCCATATGTACAAAAATATTTATTGCAGCTCTCTTTGTGGTTGCAAAAAACTGGAAATTAAGGGGATGCTCATCAATTGGGGAATGGCTAAACAAGTTGTGATATATGAATGTAATGGAATACTATTGCACTATAAGAAATGGGAAGGAGATGGACTTTATATTTACTTGGAGAGGCTTATACGGACTGATGCTAAGTGAGAAGAGGAGAACCAGGAAAAACTTGTACATAATCACAGACACATCATATGTGCAACAACCAACCTTGATAAACTGGACTCTTCTCAGCAACACACAGTTATAAGACAACTCTACAAGTCTCATGATGGAAGGAGATACCTACATTCAGAGAAAGATCTAGAAAGGACAGAGTTTAAATGGAGACTGAAACAATACATGCTATCATTCTTTTTCATGTTTGGTTTTGTTTCTTTTTTCCCAGTGTTCATTCCACTGGTTATAATCCTTCTATACAACCAGACTAATGTCCAATGTGAAAGTACTTGCAGATTGCCACCATGAGTGGGAGAGGGAGAGGGAGGGGAGAAAACTTGAAACTCTAGGGACTCTGGAACTGAATCTTGTAAACTGAAAGTAAATAAACAAGTCAATTTAATTTAAAAAATGGTTCTCAAAGTTTTTGATCTTGCAGCTCCTTTACTAAAAATTACTGAGAACAAAAAGAGGTTTTTTTAAAACATGAGTTATAGGGGGCATCTAGGTGATACAGTGAATAGAGCACTGACCCTAGAATCAGGAAGGGCTGAGTTCAAATCCAGCCTCACACACTTGACACTTACTAGCTGTGTGACCTTGAGCAAGTCAATAAAAACCTCAAAAATCCCATGAGCTATAGTATTGGATATATTACTATATTAGAAATGAAGGTGATAAAATTTTAAGATATACATTTATTAATTTGTCATACAATGAGAATGATGAACTCATTATATATTAACATCAAGTGAATCATGTTTCTCACACCTATATAGGTAACAGATGTATTTTTTTACAATAAATTTGTTATATATCTATTTTCAACATTCATTTTAAAAAATTTTTGAGTTTTTGGATTTTTTCAATGTATTTAACAGGTGTTTTGACTTTTTTACTCTTAAAAATACTATTTGTTGTATGGGATAGTTCTCTTGGAGAAGGGGGAAGGACACTGGATATAACTGTGATGAGACAGAAAACTTCATCAAAAAGAAAAAGAAAATCTTGCATCTATCTTTCAATGGAATTGTCTTCCTTTGTAAATCCTATGTATTTTATATCAATCATTTCACAACATTATTCTGAGAAGAGGGTTCCTGTGCTTCAGCAGAACTCCATAGGGAACTGTGATATCCAAAAAAAAAAAAAGGTAAGAAGTACCTGCCTTACAGTAACTACAGAGAAGCAAAACCAAACCCAACCAAACCAATGCAAAGAGAAGGCCACAGCCTTGACTGTGGACTCATCTTAGGTCTTCTCCATCTCAATTGGTTGGCTATAGGAGACTCCATATTCATTCTGCTTAGGAAAAAGGGACAGAATTGGGAACTCAAAAATTTTTAAATGACTATTAAATAACATGTGTGTATCTAAAAGACCAAAAAGAGAAAATGAAAAAAAAAGCATATTGGCTTTCAGACTTAAAGTATGTGCTATGTGCAACATTTGTCTATCTCCCACATCTCCAAAGGGGTGGGTAGGAGTGTCTTCTCAAATTTTTCATTCATGCCATCCTTATTCCTTTTTAATATTGCAACATTCACTTTGAATTTGGTTGTGTGTATATGAACATAGTTGTTCTTTCCATCTACAATGTTGTAGCCTATGTGTATATTGTTTTCTTGGTTCTTTTTACTTCCCTCTGCATCAGTTCATGTAAATCTTTCCCTGCTTCTCTGCATTCATAACACACATCATTTCTTACAGCACAGTAATATTCAATGAATATATCATGTACCACCATGTGTTTAGCCATTCCCCAATCAATGGACATCTACTTTGTTTCCAACTCTTTGTTATCACTTTAAAAAGTACTGCTGTAGAGGCAGAGCCAAGATGATGGAGTATAAGTAGGGCCTTGCTTGAGCTTTCCCCCAAACCCCTCCAAATACCTGTAAAAAATGACCCTAAACAAATTCGAGAGCTACAGAACCTATGAAATGAAAGAATGAAACACATCTCCAGCCCAAGACAGGCTGGAAAGTCAACAGGAAGGGTCTATCACACCAGGCTGGGAATAGAGCACAGTCCAAAGTGGGCTGCACCACCACAAAAACAGGCCTTAGGGCACTGAATTACTGCTATGGATGTTTCCAAGCTTCTTAACCCACAAACACCAAAGAGAGTATAGAATGTCAGTGGGAAAATTCTGCTGGACCTGGGTGAAAGAGGACTGTGGTCCAGCAGGGGTCTGGTCCCAGCCCTGGGGTGGTGGAGGTGGTGGCAGCAGCAGCAGCAGCAACAGTAGCAGCAGTGGCTGTTTCCAGAGCTATGAGCCCAACAGATGGTGGGGGAATAAGCAGGTGATACAAAACCCCTGAAGCCTGGGACAGTAAGCCCACCTCCACTCCCACCCCTACCCCCACTGGAAGCAGTCTTACCTTGACAAAGAGTTAGAAAGTCAAATATTTGGTTAGGAAGATGAGCAAACAGTGTAAAAAACCTGAGACTACAGGCCATGGAAGAGCTGAAAAAGTATTTTAAAAATCAAATAAGAGAAGTAGAGGAAAAATTGGGGACAGAAATGAGAGTGATACAAGAAAATCATGAAAAATGAGCCAACAGTTTACTAAAGGAGACCCCCCAAAATGCTGAAGAAAATAACACCCTAAAATAGAGTAACTCAAATGGCAAAAGAGGTCCAAAAAGCCAATGAGGAGAATGCCTTAAAAAGAGAATTGGCCAAATGGAAAAGGAAGTCCCAAAGTTCATATAAAAAAATAATTCCTTCAAAATTAGAATGGAGCAAATGGAAACTAATGACTTTTATGAGAAATCAAGAAATTATAAAACAGAACCAAAAGAATGAAAAAATAGAAGACAAAGAGAAATTTCTTGTTGGAAAAACCACTGACCTAGAAAATAAATCCAGGAGAGAGAATTTTAAAATTATTGAACTACCTGAGAGCCATGATGAAAAAAAGAGCCTAGACATGCTCTTTCAAGAAATTATCAAGAAAAATTGCCCTCAAATTCTAGAACCAGGGGGTAAAATAGAAATCTAAAGAATCCAGCAATCGCACCTTGAAAGAGATCCCAAAGGGAAAACTCCTAGGAATATTGTAGTCAAATTCCAGATTTCTCAGGTCAAGGAAAAATATTACAAGCAACCAGAAAGAAACCATTTGAGTATTGTGGAAATACAATAAGGATAACATGAGATCTATCAGCTTCTACATTAAGGGATTGAAGGGCTTGGAATGTGATATCTTGGAGGTCAGAGGAACTTGGATTAAAACCAAGAATAACCTACCCAGCAAAAATGAGTATAATACTTCGGGGGAAAATTTGGTCATTCAATGAAATAGAGGACTTTCAAGCATTCTTGATGAAAAGACCAGAGCTGAATAGAAAATTTGGCTTTCAAATACAAGAAGCAAGAGAAGCATGAAAAGGTACACAGGAAAGAGAAATTACAAGAGACTTATTAAAGTTGAACTGTTTACATTCCTATGTGGAAAGATGATGTTTGTAATGCATGAGAACTTTCTCAGATTTAGGGTATTTGGAGGAAACATAAATAGATAGATAGATAGATAGATAGATAGATAGATAGATAGATAGATGGCACAAAATGAGTTGAATATGAAGGGATGATATCTAAAAAATTAAAAATTAAGGAGTAAGAAAAGAATATATTGGGAGAAGGAAAAAAGGAGGAATATCATAGATTAAATTATCTCACATAAAAGAGACAAGAAAAAGGTTTCACAATGGAGGGGAAGAGGAAGGAGGTGAGAGGGAATAAGTGAAACGTACTCTCATCAGATTTGGCTTAAGGAAGGCATAACATACACACTTAATTAGGTATCTTACCCTACAGGAAAATAAGAGGGAAGATGGGGGAAGGTGATGATAGAAGGGGGGGCATAGTGGGGGAGGGACTAGTCAGAAGCAAACACTTTTGAAAAGGGACAGAATCAAAGGAGAAAGCAAAATAAGGGGGGGGCGGGATAGGATGGAGGGAAATAGTCTTTCACAACATGATCACTATGGAAGTGTTTTGTATAACCTATATTGAATTGCTTGCTTTCTCAATGAGGGTGGGTGGAGAGGGAAGAAGGGAGAGAATTTGGAGCTCAAAGCTTTAAAAAATGTTAAAAATTGTATTTACACGAAACTGGGAAATAAGATATACGGGCAATGCAGTATAGAAATCTATTTTGCAGGGCAGCTAGGTGGTTCAGTGAATAGAGCACCGGCCCTGGAGTCAGGAGGACACACTAGCCATGTGACTTTTAGCAAGTTGCTTAACCCCAATTGTCCTCCAAAAAGCAAAAAAAAAAACCAAAAAACATTTTGCCCTACAAGCAAGTAAGGGAGAAGGGGATGGGGGGCGGTGGTGATAGAAGGTAGGGTAGACTGGGATAAGGGGTAATGAAAATGCATGCCATCTTGGGGTGGGGGGAGGGGAGAGATGGGGAGAAAATTTAGAACTCAAACTCTTGTGGAAATGAGTGTTGAAAACTAAAAATAAATTAATTATTAAAAAATATTGCTGTAAATATTTTGATGTGTTTCTTATCAATTACCTCCTTGAGGTCTTAGTTTTGTAAAGAAATCTCTGGGTTAAAGGATATGGCCATTTTAGTCACTTTATTTGCGCAATTACAAATTATTTTACAAAATGGTTGTACTGATTCATAGCTCCACCAAAAATGCTATGGTGTGCCTAAATTCCACAATACCAACATTGACTATTGTCCTCTTTTGTCATCTTTGCTAGTTTTCAGGGTTTGAGAAAAAATCTCAGGATGATTTCAACTTGTATTTCTCACCTTATTAGTGATTAGGAGTGTTGTTGGAGTTGTTAATAATTTACAATTCTTTTCAAAACATTTGTTCATATCTTTGACCACTTATTTATTGGGGAATAACTTTTGGTGCAATATTGGTTGTATTGCCAAATATAAAATATATTGATATACGTATGTTTATAAATTTACATATTACATATATATAT
>CM053582.1:3031114-3048146 GCA_028627135.1 Pseudochirops cupreus
GGGGAAGACATAGGAGAGAATAGATTGGGGATGGGGGGATACACTGGGATGGCTGTTTTCAGGTGGTGGGTAGGGGAGAGATGGGGAGAAAATTTGTAACTCAAAATTTCGTGGAAATGAATGATGTAAACTAAAATAAAATTTAAAAAATCAATTAAAAAAATAAAAAATAAATAAAACAGAAAGTAAGAAGACCATGAAACTAATAGATGTCATTGAGGGGGAAAAATAACAATGAAATAGATAAACCATTGGTCAATTTGATTAAAAAAGAAAGAAAACCAAATTACTGTTATCAAGAATAGAAATGGTGAATTCACCACAAATGAGGATGAAATTAAAGCAATTATTAGGAACTATCTTGCCCAATTATGGGACAGTAAGTCTGACAATCTAAGTGAAATGGATTAATAGTTACAAAACTATAAATTTTATATTAACAGGAAAGGAAATTATTCTATTTACTTAAATAACTTGATCTTAGAAGAAGAAATTGAACAAAAATGAACTTTCTAAAAATAAATCCCCAGGACCAGATGGATTCACAGGTGAATTCCATCAAAAATTTTTTAAAAATTAATTCAATATTATATAAACTATTTGGGAATGGGGTGGAGCCAAGATGGTGGAGTGAAAGCAGGGATTCACCTGAGCTCTTCCCCAAATTCTTCATATACCTCTAAAAAGTGATTTGGAACAAGTTCTAGAGTAGAAGAATCCACAAAGAGGCAGAGTGAGGCAGATTTCAAGTGCAAGACAGCCTTGAAGATTGACAGGAAGGATCTGTTGCACCAGACTGGGGGAGGAGCATACTATAATACGTAGACTGTTCCGTTGCAGACTGGATCATAGCAAAGTTGGGGCAGATCTTGGGGGACTGAATCAATAACAGCAGTGGTGATTTCTAGACCTCTAATTCCACAGATGCCAGAGACAACTTAGAAGGTCAGCAGGAGGGTGTCTGTTGGAACTGTATGAGAGAGAAGCACAGTCCTGTGCAGGGCCTGCCCAGTGTCAGTGGCTGCTCCTGGGGCTATCAGCTCACAGAATGAATGAGTGAAAGTCACCTATTTAAGCCTCCAAGAGCCAACATGACAGAATAAGCAGTAAGTTGTTCTCAACTTCCCTTATAGAAACTGAAAAGCCCAGAGAATATTGCCCCAGGAAAAATCCTGGAATAGTGGAACCAGTAGAAAGATGGAATATGGTAGTCTTTTAGCTCATGAGACTAGGGGTATTAATGGAAAAGGACCCTCTTGCTGTGGCTGAAAGGGACCAGTACAGTACAGGAGGTGTCCCAGCAAGCCAGCAGCAAGCTTCCCCTCAAAGGATAAGTGGGAGATCCTAAACCCCAGGATGGAGGAGCAGGCAAGTGCCAACACTTGGCACACACCAGCCACTACCACCAACAGCTCCACTTAACACCAGGTAAACTACCAGAACACGAAAACAGCCAGCTGCCAGCACCTGAGGCCCCAGCATGCAAAACAAGTAACCAGGCACCTAGCCCCCAGCACAAGAAGTCTGGGACAGTGCCCCCTGGGCCCCAGAAGCAGAGATTACATTTAAAAGCCAAAAAAGGCAAACATGAGCAAGAAGAATCAAAGAAAAAGAATGACCATAGAGAAGTATCTTGGGGACAGGGAAGATCAAAATCAAGAAAGGACAACATGATCAATATACCCATATCTGAAACCCCAAAGAGGAGTATGAATTGGTCTCGAATCCTAAAAGTCTGCTTGAAAAAGCTCAAGGATTTTAAAAGTCAAATTAGAGAGGTAGAAGAAAAATCAAACAATTCTTTTAAACATACAAATGACAAAATTGAAAAAAGTACACTGAAGAAAACAACTCCTTAAAATGTAGAATGGGGGAGTGGAGCCAAAATGGAGGCTTAGAAGTAGGAAAACTCCATGACCTCCGCCCATAACCAACTCAAATACCTTTAAATATGACTCTAAACAAATTTTAGAGCTGTAGAACCCACAAAGTGATAGAGAGAAACAAATCTTCCCCTGAAGGCAGCCTGGCAGGCCGACAGGAAGGGTCCATCTAAGTGAGGTGGGAGGAGAGCCCAGCCCCGTGTGAGCCCACGGTTTTAGCCCCAGGGGGGCCCCAACCAGCAGTGGCTGGAGTGGACCTTAGGAGAATGGATCACCAGCAGCTGTGGCAGTTTCCAGAATTATCAACCCATAAATGCCAAAGCCAAAATAAAAGGTCAGTGTAGAACTCAGTTGGAACCGGGAGGGGGGCGGGGTGGACAGAGGTGCAGTCCAGCCTCTACCTCAGGAGCAAGAAGTGGCAAAGGAGTGGCAGCCGTGCAGCCACCTCCACATGGCTGCTTCAGAGCTCCCAGCCTGCAGATTGTAGGGGGACAAGCACCCATTCAGAGGGTAATAGTTATTGCTTTAACCTGCCTGGATCTAGATCAGGGCCTTGGGTGGTGGTCCTGAGGTGTGTGATGAGAGAGCTGGAGTGGGAGCTATAGAGATGGCACACTCCTAATAGCTCCAGCAGCAGCAAAAATCCCAGCAATGTGGGACAAAGTTCTCCCCTCTGGAAGCAGAGTTCTACTGTGGCAAAGAGCTCAAAAGTCAAGTAACTGAGTGGCAACATGAGGAAGCAAAGGAAGCAAAGCAAGCACAGCAATCCAACTTTAGATTCCTTTTTTGGGGGACAAAAAGGATCAAAGCACAGAACAGGAGGACGACAACACAGTCAGAACTCCTGCACCAAAAGCTTCTAAGAAAAATACGAACTGGTTACAGGCTGCAGAGGAGTTTAATAAGGATTTTGAAAACCAAATAAGAGAAGTGGAGGAAAAAATGGGAAGAGAAAGAAGAATGATGAAAGAAAAATCATAAAAAGAGAGTCAACAACCTGACTGAAGAAAATAACACCTTAAAAAATAGACTAACTCAAATGGCAAAAGAGGCCCAAAAAGCCAATGAGGTGAAGAATGCCTTAAAAAGCCAAATTTGCTAGATGGAAAAAGAGTCTCAAAAGCTCACGGAAGAGAATAATTCCTTCATAATTAGACTGGAGCAAACGGAAGCTAATGACTTTACCAGAAATCAAAATACTATTAAACAGATCCAAACACATGGAAATTTTTGTATTTAGAAGGCAATATGAAATATCTCATTGGGAAAACCACTGATCTGGAAAATGGATCCAGGAGAGATCATTTAAAAATTATTGGACTACCTGAAAGCCATGATCAAAAGAAGAACCTAGAAATAATCCTTCAAGAAATTCTCAAGGAAAATTGCCCTGATATTTTAGAACCAGAGGGCAAAATAGAAATTGTAAGAATTCACTGTCACCTCTTGAAAAAAAAATCCCAGAAAGAAAACTCCTGGGAATACTATAGCCAGGTTCCAGAGTTCCCAGATCAAGGAGAAAATATTATAAGCAGCCAAGAAGAAACAATTTGAATACTGTGGAAACACAATCAGGATAACACAGGATCTAGTAGCTTCTATATTAAGGGACTGAAGGGCTTGGAATATGATATTCCAGGGATAAAAGGAGCTAGGATGAAAACCAAGAATCACCTACCCAGTAAAACTGACTACAATATTTCAGGGGAAAATAAGTTCATTCAATGAAATAGAGGACTTTCAAGCATTCTTGATGAAAAAACCAGAGTTGAATAGAAAATTTGACATTCAGATACAAGAAGCAAGAGAAGCATGAGAAGGTAAACAGGGAAAAGAAATCATAAGGAACTTATCAAAGTTCAACTATTTACATGTCTACGTGGAAAAATGATAATTGTAACTTATGAAACTTTTTTCAGTATGAGGATAGGTGAAGGGAATATAAATGTGTATGCATATATATATAAATATATATGTGTGTGTGTGTGTATATATGTTTATATATGTATACATACATATATATGTATATATAGGATAGTATATGTGCATATGAATACATATGTGAGTGTGTGTATATATGTGTACAGGTATACATAGACAAAGGGCACAGGATCAATTGAATAGGAAAGGATGATATTTTTTAAAAATTAAGAAGTGAGAGAGGAATATAATGAAGAGGAGTTAGGGAAAGACAGAATGGGGTAAATTCTCTCATACAAAAGAGGCAAGGGAAAACTCTTACAATGGATGGGAAGAACAGGAAGGAGAAACAGAATTGGTCAACCTTACTTTCATTGAATTTGGCTTAGGGAGGGAATGACACACACACACTAAATTGGATATTTTGCCCTACAGGAGAGTAGGGGGGAAGGCTATGAGAGAAGGGATGATGGAGGGGAGGGCGGGTTGGGGGTGGTAGTTTGGAACACACACTTTTGAAAAGAGACAGAGTCAAAGTAGAGAATAGAACAAGTGGGGGGCAGGACAGGATGGAGGGAAATATAGTCAGTCTTTTACAATATATCCACTATAGAAATGTTTTGGACAACTACATATTTACAACCTATATTGAATTGCTTATCTTCCCAGTAATAGTGGGTGATGAAGGAGGAAGGGAAAGAATTTGGAATTCACAGTTTTCAAATCAAAATTTTTTTAATATTATTATTATTATTATCATTATTATTACTTTTACATGCTACTGGGAAATAAGATATACAGGCACTGGGGTATGGAGAGCCATCTTGCCCTACAAGTCAGGAGGGGGCAAGAGGGAGGATATAGGAGAGAGCAGATTATTGGAGGGGGTATACAGTGGGATTGTTGTTTTGGGTAGTGGGTAGGGGAAAGATGGGGAGAAAATTTGTAACTCAAAATCTTGTGGAAACAAATGATGTAAACTAAAAATAAGCATAAAATTTAATTTTAAAAAAAGAAAAATTAAAAATTATCATTGGGTAAGTGGAAACTAATGACTATCAGACATCAGGAAGCAGTCAAATAAAATCAAAAGAATGAACAAATAGAAGAAAATGTAAAATACCTCATTGGAAAAACAACTGATCTGGAAAATTCATCCAAGAAAGAAAATTTAAGAATTATTGGTCTACTTGAAAGCCATGGTAAAAAAAAAAAAGAGCCTCAATAGCATCTTTCAAGAAATCATCAGTGTGGCTAGGTGGTGCAGTGAATAGAGCACCAGCCCTAGAGCAAGGAGGAGCTGAGTTCAAATCCAGTCTCAGACACTTAACACAAAACTAGCTGTGTGACCTTGGGCAAGTCACTTAACCCCAATTGCCCTACCTTCAAAATAAAAGGCAAAAAAAAAATCATGAAGAAAAACTTCTCTAAGGTCCTAGAACCAGAAGGTAAAATAGTCATTGAAAGAATCCACTTTAAAAAAAAGAAAGGATCCACCTCCTGAAAAAGATCCCAAATGGAATAAGCCAAGGAATTTTGTAGCCACATTCCAGAATTATCACATCAAGAAAAATATATTGCAAGCAGCCAGAACAAAACATATTGTGGAACCACAGTAAGGATCATGCAGGACCTTGCAGCTTCTACATTAAAAGACTGGAGGTCTTGGAATATGATATTCCAGAAGGCAAAGGAGCTTGGATTACAACCAAGGATAAGTACCCAGCAAAATTGAGCATAATCTTTCAGAGGAGGAGATAGACATTCAGTGAAATAGGGGACTTCTACACTTTCCTGATGAAAAGATCAGAGATTAACAGAAAATTTCATCTTCAAATAAAAGACTCAAGAGAGGCATAAAAAGGTAAATAGGAAAGGAAATAAAACTATGGCATTCAATAAAGACAAACTGTTTACATTCCTACATGGGAGGATGATACTTACAGCTCTTGAGAACTATATCTCTATTACATCATCTAGAAGAGAAATACGTGGACAGAGGGGGTAGGTTTAAGTTGATTTTGATGTGATAATAAAAAACCTAATTAAGCACTGAAAAAAAGATTGTAACGGGAAAAGAGAAAAAGAGGAGGCAGAAAAGGGTAAAATACATCACATGAAAAGGCACAAAGACATATTATGGTAGAGAGAAAGAAGGGAGGAAGATGAGCATTGTTTGAACTTTACTCTCATTGGATTTGGCTCAAGGAGGGAATAACAATCGGTTAGATATAGAAATCTACCTTGCCATATGGGCAATTGGAAGGGAAAAGGGAAAGAAAACGGAAGGGGGGGGCTGAAGGAAGGGAAAGCAGATTGAAGGAGGTGATGGTCAAAAAGAAAACTCTAGTGAGGAGGGAAAGGGAGAAAGGAGAAAGAAAAGTGTAAACAGGGGAAGAGAGGATGGGATGGAGAGTAAGACAAAGATAGTAAGCATAACCATAAATGTGAATGGGATAAACTCTCCCATTAAATGAAAGGGGATAGCAGAATGGATTAAAAACCATAATCCTACAATATGTTGTTTAGGAGAAACACGTCTGAAACAGGGGAATACACAAAGGGCAAAGGTAAAAGGCTGGAGTAGAATATATTATGCTTCAGCCGAAGCAAAAAAAGCAAGAGTAGCAATCCTGATCGTGAAGCATAAGCAAAAATAGATCTAATTGAAAGAGATAAGGAAGGAAATTATATCCTGCTAAAAGGCACCATAGGCAATGAAGCAATATCGTTACTAAACATATATGCACCAAGTAGTATAGCATCCAGATTCTTAGAGAAGTTAAGGGATTTTCAAGAAGAGATAGACTGGAAAAATATACTAGTGGGGGACCTCAACCTCCCCCTCTCTGAACTAGGTAAATCTAACCACAAATTAAATGAGAATGAAATTAAGGAGATGAATAGAATTTTAGAAAAGTTAAAGACCTCTCAAGAAAATTGAATGAGGATAGAAAAGAATATATCTTTTTCTCAGTGCTACATGGCACCTACGCAAAATTGACCATGTACTAGGGCATAATAACAGCACAATCCAATGCAGAAGGCAGAAATATGAAAGGCATCCTTTTCAGATCATGATGCAATAAAAATTCTATGTAATAAATGGCCATGAAAAGATAGACTAAAAATCAATTGGAAAGGAAAAAATCTAATCCTGAAGAATTTTGTCAAAGAATTATGTCAAACAAGAAATCAAGGAAACAATCAATAACTTCTTCAAAAAGACTGATAATAATGAGCCAACATACCAAAACTTATGGGATGCAGTGAAAGCAGTTGTTAGGGGAAGTTTGACGTCTCTGAATGCTTACATTAATAAAATAGTGGGGCAGCTAGGTGGGGCAGTCAATAAAACACTGGTCCTGGAACCAGGAGGACCTGAGTTCAAATGTGACCTGAGACACTTATCACTTACTGGCCATGTGACCTTGTGCAAGTCATTTAAACCCAGTTGCCCTGCCGTTCCCCCTCCAAAAAGCAAATTAATAAAAAATAAAATAGGGACAGAGGAGATCAATGAATTGGGTGTTGTTAAGTCACTCATGGGCAGCTTTCCAGAGGACTGCTGCTGTGAAGAGCTTTCAAGGTTCTGATTAGACTAGATTAGACTAGTATAGTGATCTCTCTATTCAATAACAAATCAGAGCAAAACATTCATAGAAAATCAAAACACAGCATTCACAATGTGACAATTTTTCACAGAAAATCAAAATACAGCATTCATCATGTCACAACTCAACAACTTATCGCTACAAGGGCCACATAGTTTTTACCAAAGTGGTCACGTAGTTTTAAACAAAATACATTCATTTAGTCAATCACAAAATTCTTAATTCAATCACAGAGAACTCAAAATCTTATGGAGAAATAATACCATTAAAAAAACAATCTATGCACAGACAAGATATATACAGCATAAATTGGAAGTAATGTCAAAAGGAAGGCAATAGCATTAAGGGGGACTAGGAAAGTCTTCTTTCAGAAGATGGGATTTTAGTTGAGATTTGAAAGAAGCAAGGAAGTAGAGGTGAGGAGGAAGAATGTTTTAAGCATGAGGAATGGCCAGTAAAAGGTCATAGAGTTGGGAAATGGAGTCTTTCATGTGAAGAATAGCAAGGAGTCCAATATCACTGTATCCTAGGGTACAATGAGGAAATTAAAGGGTAAGAAGACAGGAAATTTAGGAGGAGGTCAGTTTATGAAAGGGTTTTAAAAGCCAAAAAGAGAATTTTATATTTTATCCTGGAGGAAAGAGGGAACCACTGGAGATAATTGAATAGTGGGAGGAGGAGGGAGTGGGACATGGTCTGAACTATGCTAAGTGGACTGGAGTAGGGAGAGACTTTTGAGGCATGAAAGCCTACCAGAAGACTATTGTAATAATTCAAACAGGAGGTGATTAGGGCCTGAACCAGAATGTTGGCAGTATCAGCAGGGAGAATAAGGGTATATATAACAGATGTTGAGAAGGTCAGCTCTACAGGATTGGCCACAGATTGGATGTGGGGGTAAGAGTGAGGATTTGAGGATGACAAGCCTGGGTGAATAGGAAGATGGTGGCAATCCTGACAATTGGGAAGTTAGGGTGAAATAAGCATTTTTGGGGAAAGATAAATGAGTTCAGTTTTGGACATGCTGATGTTAAAATGTCTCACAACATCCCATTCAAGTCTGTAGAACGTTAAATTTGAGAGGTCCAATAAAAAGCTCAAGATGTATAATGGAGGATTTCTTTGGTTCTTAGTTTTAAATAAGTGATTTCTGAATCTTTTCCACAGATATTTAGAGAATTGGTGGGAGATTGTGACTTGGATTTATGTGTGGACTGTGATTTATACATTTGCCTTAATATGAGTTACTATTTCTTTTGCATTGTTGTTAAATAAATGCCGATTTTTAAGGGAGAAAAAAGAAATTAGTGTGCCTACTGAGTGTCCCTATCCAATCTCTAAAGTTCAATACATTGAATGCATTCCTGAACCTTTTTTCCAGTATGGTTGTTCTTGCAGTTCAATGAAGAGGGCTCTCTCTTCTAATTCTTGACAATAAAACCTTGACTTGGGTTGAGAAAACTACTTAAAAGAGGGTAACTGGCATTTGAGTAAACAAAACACAGTGGCATCTCTTAGCACCTTGGTAGGGATGTGGAAATTAGGACCTTCTTGTATCAAATAATTGACCTAGAACTCATGTTTCTCTCTGGTTCTCCATCAATGAGATAGATTATATCCCAATAAAGATGTAGCCTTTGATGTTAGCAAGACACTTAACCCTTTTAAATTTCATGTTGACACTCACAGAGTAGCCTGTCCATCCTTCTATTTCAGGTTCACATTGTACCCTAGAGAGCATTTGTGGATTCCTTGAAAAAAAAAAAGCTCTATAAATCAGGGAATTTGAGAAGTGATTTGGGTTCTGCGAAAGAGACTTTTCCTATAGTTCTCATGGTTTAGAGCAATTTTATTATTTGAAATTTAAATTATTTAATTTAAAATATTGTTCAATTTTAAAAATTGTTTTTTCTCTCTCTTTTTTTAAAGAATTAGTAGCAGTTTATCACCATATACAAATTTAACCAACATGGCAGCCATGCCAAAGGAATTAGAATATTTTCAGGACATATGTACAGACAGTACATTTCAGAAACAACCAAGCAAAAAAAAATGCAAGAACAATTGTTGCATCATGAATTAAACTCAGAAAACAGATGGAAACGTCCATGCAATAAATGGGATCACAAAGGCACTTCCTTACACAAAATGGGAAATGAAAATCTGCAGCCTATGTATACATATGGGGGTTGAAAAGTGTGTAACTATTGCCCAATCTCAACTTTAAGGAAGAAAAATAAACAGGATTTAATCAAACATTTATAGAATTCAATGTGATCCACTTTTGCAAAATAAACCAAAAAAGAAAAGAAAAGAAAACCCAAAAAAGTCACATAGTCTCATCTTTGTTTTCATGCTGATTTTCTTGGCCCTCTGCTCTGTACTCTGGGTCTTCATGTGATCTTGTCTAGCAGACTGGTCCTCAATGTCCCTGTGCTCTTGTTTGGGAGAATGCTCTTTGCTCCTGCTCCGTTTTCGGGATTATTTATTTATTTATTTATTTGTTTTTTGCTGGGACTGTGTTCCCATTTTCTTGACGTTTCAATACTGCCAATTCTTCCTCGACTGACATTCCTGCTTCATTTATTTGATTTTTCTTTACTCTCATTTTGTATGTTTACTTGCCTTTTCTTTGCTCTGGATTTTGCTTCACTTTCCTGTATTTCTCCTTCGGCTTCTGATTCGATGTTTTCTTTCCCTGCTTCTACTTCTATTGTTTTTTTTTCCTCTTTTTTGTCATCCTTGTGCTTCTTTTCATCTTTGTCCTCTTTATGCTTCTTCTCTTCTAGATCACTCCTACTTCTGTGCTGTCTTGGCTTTTTCCTCTCTTTTTCTCTTTCATTGCCTCTTTCTTTGTCATAATCCTGGTCTCTTCCCCAGCTTCTTTCATTCTATTTTTCACAATCTCTATCCCTCCTATCTCTCTTTCTATCAGACTCCAGACTCTGACTTCTCTTCCTCTCCCTACTCCTACTCTGCCTGAGCTCCAGTCTATGATCAATGTTTCAAAATCTTCGCTTTTCTTTTTACCTTTCCTTGGTCTCACTTTCTAGTCACTGTCATTCCCTTGTTCTTTCTAATTTTCTGCCAAAACTAAAAGAATTGTGACCTTCTCAATGATGGCTTCTACCTCTGGATCTTCTTAGGCTCAATGACCTTCTTGGTGATGTTGAATGTCTATGTTCAATATGCTGGCCTATTTATTCAATTTCCTCCTTCCCATCCTTCTTGATTTTTCTAGGTCTTATTTTAGTTTGTTGATCAAGATTTTTCTAAGCTGGAACAGGAATTCTTGGAAATAAAGTAGAAAACCACTCTAATTTGGTAAGAAAAGAATGAAGCATTTCCCCAATGGTCATTACACAGCCTCCACCAGCCTTATATCCAGGTCCTCTTCACCATCAAGGAAAGATTCAAATCAGTCTCAGAGATCTGTCGGGGACTGTGTGTACCTTACATACATAAATCCAAGGACCCTAATGTATGGAGAATCTGTACATGTTATGAGATCCATCACTTGTGACTGAGTTTCAAAGTAAATAACTTGTATAACAGGCAAAAAGCTGTAGAAATAATTCCTTCTGTTCCAACACCTTGCATCCCTTCACACATCTGTCTGGCCTGCTGTTTTTCCCACAGCTCAACATGTGTGACCTCTACCTGTGACTCTGAGCTGCTCTGAGCCAAGCTACCCTGCAAGACTGAGTCAATCTTTGAAGTAGATCTCATTCACCACCTTGTCATGGGTCTTGAGCTCGTAGAACTGCACCTTGAAGTAGGGTGACCATAGGATGTTAGGGTTGAGATTCATGGTCTTCTTGTTGCCCCACAGCAGCATGTTCCCCTACTTGCCTGAGGTGGTGAGCTTTAATGGCTCCGCCCTGCTGCTGCTGCTCCTATGCTGTTGGTGCTGGACGATGAGCTCTGCCCACCTCCTGGTGCTGCTGAGGCTGCTGCACATTGCTGCCTGTCAGAGCTGGGCTGTTTTTCACCATAAAAATTGTTCTCTTTAATGGAAAACATTGAAAATTTGCCTATATGTGTGTATATATAGGAGTGTATATGTGTGTATAAATACATATGTGAGTGTGTGTATATATGTGTACATATATACATAGAGGGCATAGGATCAGTTGAATAGGAAGGAATGATATGTAAAAAATGAAATTAAGAGGTGAGAGAAGAATATAATGAAAGAAGGAGAAAGGGAGAGATAGAATAGGGTAAATTACCTCATACAAAAGAGGCAAGAGAAAACTGTTACAATGGAGGGGAAGAGCAGGAAGGTGAAAGGGAATGGGTCAATCTTACTCTCATTGAATTTGGCTTAAGGAGGGAATAACATAAACACTCAATTGAGTATTTTATCCTACAGGAAAGTAGGGGGAAGGGGATAAGAGGGGGGATGATAGAAGGGAGGGCAGATTGGGGGAGAGGGTAGTTAGAAGCACATCCTTTTGAAAAGGGACAGGGTCAAAGTAGAAAATGGAATGAGTGTGGGGAGGGATAGGATGGAGGGAAATATAGTTAGTCTTTCACAATATATCAATTATGGAAATGATTTGGGTAACTACCCATGTACAACCTATATTGAATTATTTATCTTTCCAGTGGGGGTGGGTGAGGAGGGAAGAATTTGGAAGTCAAAGTTTTAAAAAAAAATGTTAAAAAAATGTTTTTTACGTGCAACTGGGAAATAAGATATAGAGGCACTTCCATCTTGCCCTACTAGAAATTTAGCGGGGGTATGGGGAAGTATATAAGAGAAAGCAGATTGGTGGAAGGGGTATTCAGTATGCTTCTTATCTTGGGGTGGGGGTAGGTGAAAGACAGGGAGAAAATTTGTAACTCAAAATCTTGTGGAAATGAATGTTGAAGACTAAAAATAAATTTAAAAACAAGTCAGTACACTTAATTCTTATTTAATTTCTTGAGGAAGCAGAAGCCAGAAAAAATATACAGTAAGTACAACAATGTAAATAAAAGAGCACCACAGCAAAAAAATCAAAAGAAAATATAATAACATTTAAAAGATCAAGGGGCAGGGTCCCTTCCTGCTTCCCTCCTGAGTTGTTAATCTTGCCATTTCTTTCCCCAGTTTGTTTTACGGAGGAGGAGATGGAGGCAAACAGGGTGAAGTGATTAACTCAGGGTGATTAACACACAGCTAGTCTAACTGAGGGTGAATTTGAACTCAGGTCTTCCTGACTCCAGGCTCAGTACTCTATCCATTGTGCCACCTAGCAGTCCTTTTGTAAATACTAGGAAGGAATATTTGAAACACAATCATAACGTTACCTGGGCCACATATAAAAGGGTACATTTTTGATGGCTGAATTCTGAACTACATGGAGACTATTTCTTCAAAATGAATTTTTTCTTATCTTTAAGAATGCTAGATTGTAACAGCTCATAGGTTTTGCTATTGTGCAATAATCAAGACATGAGGACATGAGGGCTTGTCACAAAGTCGCAGCTGTGTGATCAACAGAAGGACATGCAATTGAGAGATGTGAAGCTTCCAACCTTTAAAAAGAGTTCATTCTAAGAAAGGAAAAGAAAAAATTTGGCTGCATGTGCATTTCTCTCAAAACTGATGGATCATGCATATAGAGATGTACATGCAAATTCATTGTGGAAATGAGTACAAGGAAGGATAGACAAAGGGGATCTTATATCTTCAGAATAATTTCCTCTCACCCCTCCCTTCCACCCTTCCTTGCTCAGGATGCCTGTGTCAGTCAAACTTATAGTTGCCATATGTGTTAACCATAATATGAGAAAGGAATTTCTTAACAGGACAGATTGTAAATACAATGAGATAGGAGAAGTACCAAAGTGTCACTTGAAATTATAGTTCCAGGATGTCTGTGTTTCTCCTATCATTAACATGATATGACATCACATCGTATTGTATCACATCACATAACATAAAACATAACATAACACGTGTCCATAAAATACCAAGATAAGAAAACTCCCATTATTCAAGATAGTATCTGGTTCAAGGTACCTTGTCCTTGACAGCCATAAACAGAAGAATGCTCCTTGTTGGCCTTGTAGTTGCTGACACAGGAAGGGGTATTTTGGGTTCATTCAGAGACCAAATCAAAGCATGTCTGTTATGCCAGAGCACACAAGGCATTATGGCAGGTTAAGTTCAGAGTGGGCCAAAAATTGTCTTTCTCCTGATTGGCCAAAGTTTTAAGACTCTCTCAGGTGAGAAGGGTTTAAGCTGGTTTGGGGAGGCCCCTGTTTGCTTCACAGAAGCTAGCAGGCACAAAATTTGGCTATAGATTGGCTATATGGTGCAAGTAGCAGTGAGGAACTGAGGATGGCACCAGGGTGAAGAGCCTGTGCAACTAGCATGTGGGAAAGCCTAGGAAGGCAGGAACTCAAAGGGCCATGACTGAAGGGGAACGCATTCACTGGACCTCCAGCAAGCATTCAAACTTCCTAGGCAGGAGATTGACTCAGGACAGTAAGAAGACTTCAGTGCAGTATTCCAGTCATGCTCAAGCCTGGACAAATAGCTTCACCAGCAGAATGCAAGGCGAGTCTCCTGCAATGGTCAGGCAATTGAGACAGAGAAGGCCCAGGCTGACTCCAGAGTCAAGGCTGCAGCCTTCTCTTTGTACTGTTTGGTTTTGCTCTTCTCTCTAGTTGCTGTAAGGCAGGACCTTTTACCTCTTTTTGGTACCATGGATCCCTGGGGAATTATGCTGAAGCTTTCCATTGCAAGAAAACTGTGTTATTTTCTTTTTTTAAAATAAGTTTTTTTCAAAGTTTTCTGTCTCATCACAGTAATCATGAGTATCCTTACCCCTCTCCATCCCAGAGAGACATGCCATACAATAAATTGAATTTTTTGGAAGAGGAAATAAAAGTCACCAGACCTGATAGAAATATATTGAAAAAATTCAAAAACATGCAACATTTAACACTTGTCAAATTCCCATCTTCCTTAAGGGAAGGGTTGGGAATGTTTTCTCCCATCTCTTCACTAAAACCATAATTGATCTTCAGAATATTGGTACATTGCCTTTTGATCCCTTTTGGTTTGTTCCAAACTAATTCTACTGATCCAACACTCTATTTCATAGCTAGTACCAAGTAGTTTTCAAGATTTCCTCTTTATAATACAATTTAAGATCTGACATGGCCAGGTCACCTTCCCCTACATTTCTTTTCATTAATTGCCTTGATGTTCTTTTGTTCTTCCAGATGAATTTTGTGATTATTTTTTCTAGCTCTATAAAAGTATCTTTTGGTAGTTTGATTGGCATGGCACTGAATAAGTAAATTAAGTTAGGTAGAATTATCATTTTTATTTTATTAGCTAGGCCTAACCATGAGCAACTGATGTTTTTCCAGTTATTTAGATGTTAGTTAATTTGTGTGAAAAATGTTTTGTAATTGTGTTCTTGTAGTTTCTGGATTTGTTTTGGCAGGTAGACTCCCAAATATTTTATAATGTCTATAGTAACTTTAAATGGAATTTCCCTTTCTATCTCATGCTATTGGGCTTTGTTAGTAATATATAGAAATGCCAAGGACTTATGTGGGTTTATTTTATATCCTGTGACTTTGCTAAAGTTGTTTTAGTTTCTTCTTCATTGGTGGTGAAGTCACCATTTTCATTTTTGATACTTGTAATTTGGTTTTATCCTTTCTTTCTGTTTTAAATCAAATTATATGAAGGTTTATTTATTTTACTGTATTTTTTCACAAAACCATCTCTCAGTTTTACTTATTTATTAGTTCAAATAGTTTTCTTAATGTCAGTTTTATTAATCTCTCTTTGGTTTTCAGTATTTCTAATTTGACATTTATTTGGAGATTTTTAATTTGTTCTTTTTCTCACTTTTTTAGTTGCATGCCGAGTTCATTGATCTCCTCTGTCTCCCTTTTATTTATGTAAGCATTTAGACATATGAAACTTCCCCTTAGAACTGCTTTTGCTGCAATCCATATAAGTTTTGGTATGTTGTCTCATTACTGTTATTCTCTTGGATGAAGTTATTGATTGTTTCTATGATTTGATATTTGACCCACTCATTCTTTACGCTTAGATTGTTTATCTTCCAATTGATTTTTAGTCTATCCTTCCATGACCCTTTATTATGTAAAATTTTTATTGCTGTAATTGGAATTTGATGAACTTCCCTGCCCCTTAATAGACCTAGGGGAGTTTGAAGACCTCCCCTCCTTTGAAAGTAAACTCTGCCTCCTAATAGGCTGTATGTAATCACATGGAGGGAATTTGAAGAAGGGTGGAACAGAGCTCACAGGAAACTTCCCTGTTGTGAAGATAAACTCTGCCCTCTGATAGGCTGAATGTAGTCACATAGAGCCTGTGGTGGGAGGAGTTTGTTGAAGGGTAGAGCAGAGCTACAGAAAGCTGGGAGCCGGAGGTAGCAAGATGATGGGAGAGAGAGGAGGTTCAGGCAATGAGTCATATAGGCTGATGATTACATACTGATCTAATATTGGTTTGTGGGAAGGCTGAAGGATGCTGTGCTTCTCAGTGTTATTATGGCTTCTTAATATCCTTGGTACTGTGATGGAATTGGCTTACTAGTTTTGGGATTTTGTTTTCTGGTGTCTAAATAAGTGTTTCAGTTCTGTCCTCTACCTGGAGAATGTTATATTTTATAATCAGACATTATGCGATATTTATACTTGTGGTCTATATTGCGATTGTGAGCGCTGTAAATATTGCTTTGGTACTACAATTGCATCATGATCTGAGAAAGATGTATTTTATATTTCTTTCTTCTGCATTGGATTGTGAGGATTTTATGCCCTAGTACATGTTCAATTTTGTGTAGGTGCCATGTACCACTGAGAAAAGGTATATTCCTTTCTTTCCTCATTCAGTTTTCTCCAGAGGTTTTTAACCTTTCTAAAATTCTATTCATCTCCTTAATTTCTTTCTTTGTGGTTTTTCTTTGTGGTTAGATTTACCTAGTTCAGAGAGGTGGAGGTTAAGGGCCTCCACTAGTATATTTTTCCAGTATATTTCTTATTGAAAATCCCTTAACTTCTCTAAGAATCCGGATGGTATACTACTTGGAGCATATGTGTTTAGTAATGATATTGCTTCATTGTCTATGGTGCCTTTTAGCAGGATATAGTTTCCTTTCTTATCTCTTTTAATTAGATCTATTTTTGATTTTGCTTTGTCTAAGATCAAGATTGCTACCCTTGTTTTTTTTTTTTACTTCAGCTTAAGCATAATATAATCTACTCCAGCCTTTTACCTTTACCCTGTGTGTATCCCCCTGTTTCAGATGTGTTTCTTGTAAACAACATATTTTTTTTTAATTTTTTTGAGTTACATATTTTCTCCCCATCTTTCCCATGCCTACCGCCCCAAAACAGCCATCCCAGTGTGTCTCCCTTCCCCCAGTCTATTCTCTCCTATGTCACTTTTTGGTAGGGCAGGATGGATCTCCCAACTGCAGTGCCTGTGTATCTCGAGTTCCAGTTGGATGTAGTCAATAATAATAATAATAATTGCATATATAGATAGATAGATAGATACACATTCATAACATTTGATTATGGAACTCCAGATTCCAGATGCTTTCTCCTCCTCCCTCACAACCCATC
>CM053582.1:3048646-3072997 GCA_028627135.1 Pseudochirops cupreus
GGGAGGACATAGGAGAGATTAGATTGGGGGAGGGGTTATACAAGGGGATGGCTGCTTTGAGTGGGGGTAGGGGAAAGATGGGGAGAAAATTTGTAACTCAAAATCTTGTGGAAATGAATGATGTAAACTAAAATAAATAAAATATTAAAAAAAAGAATTACAAGTATCATCTTCACATGTAGGGATGTAAATAGTTTGATCCTATTGAATCCTCAATATTTTTGTCTTTTCTTTTAAACCTTTTTATGCTTCTTTTGAGTCTCAATATTGAAAATCAAAATTTCTTTTTTATTAAACTCTGGTCTTCTCCTTTTATGAAAGCTTAAATTGAATGACTTTTTTTTTCTCCTTGAAAGATTATACTCAGTTTTACTGGGTCAGTGGTTCTTGGTTGTAGTCCTGACTCCTTTGTCTTCTGGAATATCATGTTTCAATGTCCTCCAGTTCTTTAATGTTGCAGCTGCTAAGGCTTGTTCAATCCTGATTATGGCTCCTTGATATTTAAATTGTTTCTTTTTGGGTCCTTGAGATATTTTTTCCTTGACCTGGTAGTTCTGGAATTTGGCTATAATGTTCTTTGGAATTTTCATTTTAAGATCCCTTTTCTTAACAGGATTTTTGCTGAGCCAATCTCTAATCTGAGAACGCTTGGAGCCACACAAAGCAGCCTAGAGATGGGAGTGCCAGTAATCAAGTAATTTAATTAATCAGTTTCACAGTGAAGAATGTTCTCTTAGCTGAAGTAAAAGCACAGGCCATATACTTAAATTACAACTGAGGAAGGATGGGGGAAGGTGGATTACAAACAATTATTTAATAGTTTCCCATGAGAAACCTACTAGTCCCACAATACAACAATTCTGGAGTCAAGTCTTTGGTGATTGCGAACATTACCCCTAAAGTGCAGAACCAGAGTTCTGTGATGGGAACAGGTTCCTCAGTGTTTGATTGGCTTCACTTAAGGTCCAGTGATTGTGAACATTGTCAGAGTTCTGATTAATCAGTCCAAGCTGCATTGTGAGCTCTGACTGCCAAGCCAGAGTGGCAGCTCTTGAGACAACTAAATTATTAGGATATTCATTACACATATCATATTAATTAATAAGAAAATTATAAATTTCCTTCTCACTTTCCAGAAGTGATTGGTGGATTTTTTCAGTGTCTATTTTGCCCTCTGGTTCTAGGATATTAGAGAAGTTTTCTCCGATAATTTATTGAACTATGATTCCCAGATCCTCCTTTTGATTATGACTGTCAGATAGTCTAACGATTCTTAAATGATCTCTCCTACATCTATTTTCCAGGTCAGTTGTTTTTCCAATGAGGTATTTTACATTTTCTTATATTTTTCATTCTTTTGATTTTGTTTGATTGATTCTTGATGTCTCATAGAGTCATTAGCTTCCATTTGCCCAATTCTAATTTTGAAGGAATTATTTTTCTCAGTTAGCTGTTTACTTCCTTTTTCATTTGGCCAATTTTACTTTTTAAAGAGTTGTTTTCTTTTTCCAAGCTATTAACTCTCTTTTCATGATTCTCTTGTATCACTCTCATTTCTTTTCCCTATTTCTCTTCTACCTGCCTTATTTTGTTTTTAACTTATTTATGAGCTTTTCCATGAGTTCTTTCTGGGCCTGAGACCAATTTCCATTTGGGGGGGGGGGGTTGCCCATAGGTGTTTTAACATTTTTGTTCTCTTCTGAGTTTGTGTCTTGATCTTCCCTGTCACCATAATAACTTTCTATGGTCAGATTCTTTTTTTGTAGTTGTTTTTACTCATCTTTTTTCAGCCTTTTTCCTTTCTTTTAAATTTGAGCTCTCTTTCTAGGGTGGAAAGGGCACCATCCCAAGATTCTTGTGTCAGGGGCTGCAGGCCTTGGCTGTTTGCCTGGTGCTGCATTGGTGTTGCTCTAAGGCCCACAGGGGACTCTCATGTCTGGTGCTGCACTGAGGGGGTGAGGTGGGGGGCGTGGCTAGTGCTGCTGGAGGCACATGTGGGGTCCTAGCACTGATGTCTGCCCCATTCCCCTGAGCTGCCCTGAGGCACAAGGCAAGTAGTGTCACTAGTGTCTGCCTAGTGTTGATATTTGACTGCTTGAGCTGCACTGAGGCTCAGGACCTTCCACTGGCTTGCTGAGGCAGGGCCTGCTCCTGGCTTACTGGAATGCTTCCTGTTCTGGACAGTGCTCCCCTTTTACCGAAGTGAGACAGACCTTTCCTGCTGATCATCCAAGTTTCTTTGGCTAGGAGATTGTTTTACCCTTTTTGCTGGTTCTGTCATTCCAAAATTTGTTTGGGATGCTATTTTATAATTGTTTGGAAGTAAATATGGGGAAGTCAAGACGATTTCCTGCTTACTCCACCATCTTGGGTCTCTGAAGTCTCTTGTTTTACTTCTTAACAGTCTTCAGGTATTTTGTCTTGTTCTAGAGTTCTGGAAGAATAATGGTCCTTAGAATGTTTCTACATATCTTGTTTTGGAGATAAGCATATTTTACTTCCACAGTGAGCATTTTTGTGGCGTTAGTGTTTTTTTGTTTTTCTTCTTCAACCACATTGTCCTTCCCTTTGGTGTATTTGCATTACCAATTTCTTTGGTTTCTTTTTTAAAATTAGTAATCTAGCCTGTCTTTGTTCTGGGCTCTGGGGATATAAATACCATGAAGGAAATGTTTACAAAGTCCAATACATATTACTTGAGTGCCAGAGGGAGTTGATAAGTCTTATCTCCATCTCTGAGAAGTCATTACAGAAATATATGCTGTTGTTCTACAGCAGGGCCTGGGATGGCAAATGGGAATGGCACAGTACAGCCCATCCCCCCAGGTTTCCATAAGGCAGAGCCCATGGATTCCTCCTGCACCAGAAGATTCTCATATATTTCCAGGTCTGGTGTGTTCATTCCCACAGGCTGTTTGGAAGCAGTCAATTGATGAGCTATTAATTTCCTGAGAAATTAATATGTGAAACATGTCCATAAGACTGACTCTTAATGTAGGCAGAATAACTGTCTATGAAGGATAATTTTAGGCACACACAAAGTTCCCACTCTGACATCAACTAAATCTCTCTGCCATTGAATGATAAATTCCATTCATTCACTGTTATGTAGTAGAAAGGCCTCTGGTTTTGGATTTGGAGCCAGCAAGCATGGCTCCTTGCCCAGTTCCTCCCTTGGATCTCTTTTATTTCTTTGTCTGGCCTGAATCAGTATCAGTCACTTGTTGCAGTATGAGGGGAGACTGTGGAGGGAAACCTGTGCAGAGTCTACAAATTCGGGAGTCCCTAACCTAGGACTAGTCCCAGACAGAATGTAGTATGCTATTAGTATGACCCCATGCCTACTCCCTTTCTTCTAAAATAACTGAGTAGACTCTCTGACATTTGTTGAAGGGAGATGGAGGGAGGGGTGAAAACATGAGACAAAGTCTCTGCAGCAGAAGATCCCAATAGGAATCCACAGGCCAGTTCGTGCATTACTTACTCAGATTACAGAGGCTGGTTGGGGAGGAATGCTGAAGGTGTACATTATGCACTATTGTATTCCTCTCCTTTTACTTCACTGAGATTCTATCTTGCCTAGATTCTTTCATTTTTGTTCTGAATGTGGGGATTTGGAGGGTGCAGAGTGCTGGCAAAGCCTCTACAGATGAAGAGTATCCAATATGGGCTCTAGGCAGGAGTTCTTCAGATTTAGGAGCCCAGATTGAGAAATAGTACAGTGTGCATGAAGGTGGTGTCAGCTGGTTTCAATTATGGGTTGCCACAGTCACTGGTCCACTTCCAAGGAAATGCAGAATCTTGCTGAGTCTCATGCTAGCTCCTTATCAGGCTCGTATTATGAACTCTCAGCCAGGAGAAGTGGCCTTCTTCCTCACTTTGCTGTGAACAGCCATGTGGGCACAATCCTAAATTTCCAGATACTGCAAAGCAACATGAGATATACACACATATCCATATATACATATCGTGGTGGAGGAGGATAGAGAGAAAAAGAAAGAGAGAGAGACTAACTAAAGAACAGGATGTATAAGAAGCTCTATAAACCAACTATGGTGACAAGAATTGAATCAGGAGAAGGAACAAATGTGCCATCCATCATGCCAGTCAAAGATTTACTAATGGCCTCTTGCCAGTAAGTGTCTCAGCCCAAATGCATGGGTCCATTCTTGAATTCCCCAAGTAAGTCTCTGAATAGTAGGAAATGCTGTCTAGGTCACAAAGACTTCAAGGATGGCAAACCACCTTTCATATACCACATGGAGACTAAGGGACAACATCAGAAAGATAGCTACATAGAAATAGTTTGGAAGAAGGAATCCAAAATTTGTACCCGAGAATCTTTAACTTCATGAGGAATCTAGAGAATAAAGAATGGCTAAATATGCGTAAAGGTCATGAATCAAAGAATAAAAGTCCAGAAGAAATGAAAAAATTAAGTATTAAAGAAAATGAGGGAACCAAGTACTTTTTAGTAAATGAAATTTAGAAACTCATAAATAAAAATGTTGAAGAGGAGGAGAGGAAAAGGGATTTTTACTTTAACTGGGAGGAATAAGAGAAAGGAAGAATTTAGTGATTGGATAATAGGAATAAAAAGGAACTGAGAAGCAAAATTCTAAAACTAGGGCAAGGGGAAACAACCTGTGGGGAGGTGAGAGAGTGATGGAAAGAAAACTAGTGAGAATTGGCTTGCCTTAAAAAAAAGATTTAACTGAAATAATCAGAGTTCTGTATTTACAAAGTAAGATGGCAAAAAACCTAATCTGAAAAAAAATATTAGAGGTAAATAGAGGAAAATGCAAACCCATCTCTCATAATTTTAAATGTGTATGGATCAAAAAATTCAATTAAAGAAGAGTGACAAATTGGACAAGAAAACAAAACCCCAAAATCTATTGCTTAAAGGAAACATTTTTAAAAATTAAGACATTCACAATGTAAATAAAAGGGGCTAGAAAAAAATATTTACTATGCATCAGGTGGATTTTTAAAAAGCAGTACTTATGATCATGCTGTATGACAAAAGAAAAGCAAATAATTACACCATTAAAGCTTTTTTTAAAGTACATAAGGCTGAAAGGAATCAGAGACAACAAACCAATATCAATATTAAGCTTCTATGCTTCAAATTCCTTAGCATCTAAATTCATAAAGGAAACTTTACCTGAACTATACAAATATATAGACAATAACACAGCAGTGACAGGAAATGGCAATGTCCTCTCGGCTTTAGATAAATGTAAAAGATAAACAAAAAGAAAAATGTAGAAGTGAACAGATTGCTGGAGAAATAAGAGCTAAAAGATTTATGGCATCTTCTAAAGGGACAGTTAAAAAAACCCTACAACTCTACATTACATGGGGTCTTTACAAAAATGTGCCGTGTTTTGCAGAGATATTGCAATCAGATGTAAAAAGGCAGAAACAGTAAACAGACCTTTATAGGCCATAATAATATAAAAATAACAATGATTTCAAGGAGCATAAACAAGAGACAGAGACGAAAAGTGAGACAATGAAAGAAAAAATAATGATCGGGTCACTTAACATATCATAGAAATAATAATTATGTGAAAGAAAACGACATTGAGGCAAACAACATATCAATATTCCTTGGGTGCAGACAAAGTAGTCCTTCAGGGAAAAATCATGAACCTAAAAACATGTATTAACAAAATAGAAAAAGAGAGACTAACGACTCAAATATTTTTCGGAAAAACAGAAACCAAAAAGTAAATAAAATAGCATAAAAGAGAAGATATTCAAAACTAGAGTAGATTCTGCCCCAACCGCTTTTTTTTTAACACTGTGTGTCTTTCTTTTCAAGTGTGTTTCTTATAAAGACCATGTTGTTGGATTCTGGTTCCTAATCCATTTTATTGTCCACTTCTATTTTATGGGTGGGTTCAACCCATTCACATTCACAGTTATGATTACTAATTGTATATTTCCTTCTATCCTATTTTCTTCTTGTTTATCCTTTCTTTTTGCCCTGTCTCTCATCAAAAATCTGTTTTGCTTCAGACCACTGTCTCCCTTGATAGGTCTTTCCTTTTATAGTTCCCCCTTTCTCTTATCCCTATCCTCTCCTCCTTCCCTGCTGAGTAATATTGATTTCTATATCCAACTGAGTGTATGTTTGTGTATAGATCTAGATTTATTTATTAATATCTGTCTGTCTGTCTATCTAACTTCTTGCTTATCCTTCATTTTTGAAGAGGACCAGTGACATCATGGGTGATATCTTGATTACAATATGAATTGTATTTAAGTGAGGTATAGTTGCACAAAATCACCTCTCTTCCAGAGTCATAGAAGCCTGGTGGCAAGACAAAGGTCAAGCTAACTGACGATGACCCAGGATGCAGTGGATGACCATGGTATCTTCAATGCCTGACCAAGGGTTAGCCTCTCTGCTGAGATGGTTTTACTGGGGTATGGTTGCTGCACATGCTATAGCTTCTTGAAGCCACAGGTGAGATTTGGGAGCCAGGTGGACACCAAAGGTGAGTGAGCAGCCCTAAAAAGGGATTGGCAAACCCTAATGCCAGAGGCGCTAGTACTACAAGTATTAACTTTTGCTAGTTCTACAAGTATTAACTTTCCCAGAAGTCAAGAGATCTGCTCTGAGCCAGACCTGCAGCAGGTAGGTATCAGAGGAAATATTTGAACCCAAATTTTGCCTGATTACAAGTGCAGTGCTCAGAACTATTCAACTGTTCTTTTGTCTGCCAGGGAGAAGGATCTTTTGACCAGGAAGTATTGGGGGAAAATGGTTAATAAATGTATGTTGAATTGACCCAAAATTACTTAGTCTGTGCAAGCAATGGGGATACAGAGACAAAGAGGAAAAATAGCTCCTGTATTGAAGGAACATAAATTCTACTGGGGGAGAGGGGAAGGAAGAGGGGAGAATTTATTTCTTATTATCTTTTCATTTATTTTGTTTCATTCACGATTAACCCATTAAGCACTAATCTCTAATCACCTGAGTTCACAACATCATAAGCATTGTTGTCACATACCTCTACCATACCCTCTTTTTTCTTTCAGTCCCCTAGTCTTGTCAATTTCACCCCCACTCCCCATAATATCTTCTGTAACCAGCCTCTTCTGTCTATTCACAAGGATCTTATTGCATATCAACATAACTGCCTCACACTCATGCCCTCTGTCTATGTAGACTCCTTCTAATTGCCTTAATAATAATAAAGATCTTGAGACCTAAATGTATCATTTTCCCATTTGGAAATGTTAACAGTTTAATCTGGTTGAGTCCCTTATGATTTCTCTTTCATGTTTACCTTTTAATGCTTCTCTTGAGTCTTGTGTTTCAGTGTCAAATATTCTATTCGGCACTGATGTTTTCAGCAGGAATACTTGAGTCCTCACATTTCATGAGATGTTCGTTTTTTTCCCCCTGAAGGATAAATACTCAGTTTTGCTGGGTAGGTGATTATTGGTTGTAATCCCAGTTCCTTTGCCATCCAGAATATCTTATTCCTACCTCTGCATGCCTTTAACATAGAACCTGCTAAATCTTGTGTTATCCTGACTGTGGCTCTACAATATTTGGATGCTTTCTTTCTGGATGTTTACAGTATTTTCTCTTTGACTGGGGAGCTCTGGAATTTGGCTATATTATTCCTGGCTATAATATAATTTTCATTTTGGGAATTCCTTCAGGAAGTGATCTGTGGATTCTTTCAATTTCTATTTTGCCCTCTGTTTCTAAATTATGTGGGCTATGTTCCGAACAATTTCTTGAAATATGATGTTTAGACTCTTTTTTAGACCATGACTTTCAGGCAGTCAAAGAATTATTTTAAAAAAATATTTTTAACATTCTTTTCTTTTTAAATTTTGAGTTCCAAATTCTCCCCCTCCCACCCAACCCTTCCCCACCTGCTGAGAAGGCAAACAAAATGGAATCAACTAAACATCTGAAATCATTCAAAACCCATTTTCATATTAATAATATTGCAAAAACAACCAAAAAGTAGAAAGTGAGAAAATTATACTTCAGTTTGGACTCAGAGTTCATCAGTTCTTTCTCTGGAGATAGATAGCATTTTTTTTTTAAAATCATGAGTCCTTGTCTTGGATCAGTGTGTGGATTAGAATAGCCAAGCCTATCATCATCATTACAACACTGCTGTTACTGTTCACAATGATCTTCCAGTTCTTCTTATTGACTTTGCATTAGGTCATACAGGTTTTGCCATGTTGTTTTATTTTTTTTTTCCTCCTGAAGCCACTCCTGTTATTTCTTACTGCACAAATGTATTCCATCACAATCATATGCCACAACTTGTTAAGCTCTTCCCCAATTAATGAGAATCCCTTCAATGTCCTCTTCTTTACCACCAGAAAAAGATGTGCTATACATACAAATATACATATAAGTATATCTAGGCCCTTTTCCCTTTCTTAAAAAAAAATTCTCTGGGATACAGACTTAGTAGTGGTGTTATTAGGTCCAAGGTTATATAGTTTTATAGCCTTTGGGGCATATTTCCAAGTTTTCTCCGGAATGATTGGACCAGTTCACAACTCCACCAGTAGTTTATTAGCATAGCTATATTTCTTATCACCTCCAGTATTTGTCATTTCTGATTAGGTATGAGGAGGTACAGCAGAATTATCTTAATTTGCCTTTCTCTAAGCAATAGTAATTTGGAGCAGTTTTTTTTCATATGACTATAGAGAGCTTTGATTTCTTCTTCTGAAAAGTACCTGTTCATATCTTTTAGCCATTTATCAACTGAGGAATGGCTCCTATTTTTATAAATTTTACTCAGTTCTCTACATATTTGAGAAATGAGGCTATTACCAGAGAAACTTGCTATAAAAAAAATGATATTACTTTGTTTTCTATGGTAGGTTTTAGCAAAATGTCGTTTCCCTGATCGTCTTTCAATTAGGTCTATTTTTCCTTTTGCTTTGTCTGAGATCATGACTGCTACCCCTGCTTTTTTTTTTTTTAACTTCAGCTGAAACATTAGATTCTGTTCCAGGCTTTTATTTGAACTCTGTGTGTGTCTTTCTGTTTCAAGTGTGCCTCTTATAAACAACAGATTGCTGGATTCTGGTTTCTAATCCATTCTGCTTTCTGCTTCTGTTTTCCGAGTGAGCTCATCCCATTCCCATTCAAAGTTATGATTATTGTCTATTTTCCTCTATCCTATTTTCTGTTTTGCTTCTGCCCACTTCCTCCCCTAATCTGTTCTTCTTTTTATCATCCCTTCCATATCGATTATACCCTTTCCCTCCTATTTCCTCATTTGAACCAGTTGTGATGAGGTTTAAGCACTGTCTGCCACCCCCCATCTCCCTCTCCACTATGACAGCTATTCCTTGTGCACCTCTTGTATGTGAGAAAATTTTGCCCCATTCTACCTCTTCCCCTTTTTCCCAATGTACCCTCTTTCTCACCCTCTCATTTATTTTTCAAGATTATATCGACGAACTCATGCCCTCTATGTAGATCACTTCTCATTGCCCCAATAATGATAAAAGTTTTTTAGAAGGTACATGTATCATCTTCTAGGAATTCTTATTTTTAAAAGAACTTTTTTTAGTGAAAAAAAAATTGGTTGGTGAATTTTGCTTCCTAAGGAGTTCTTTTTTTCAGTGGACATTTATTTGTGCCTCTTTTACTATTAGGTCATTTCTGTTTTTTAAGGTGGTATTTTTTTTCAGTATTTTTTGTGCATCTTTTTACTGAGCTGTTAATGGAGTCAACAAACAGCCCAAATCTATGCCTAGTTCCATCACAGTGGTCCCCTGTAATTTCTGACAAGTTGTCTAATCCCCTTACCAACATTGGGTGATGAGAGCCTCTGAAACTGCTACTGTCACTGCTGCCTCCAAGACCCAGAGCTAGTGTTGCCACTATGCTGCCATCCCCACCCCAGTGTCAGATCTCTCCTTCTGATCTCCTAAGTTGTCTTAGGCTGGAAAAAAAAATGACTCACTGACATTTTTTTTTTAATTTCCCACTTCCGAAGTTGTTTAGAAGGATATGTTGGGAGAGTTAAGATTCAGTGCTCCCTCTACTCTGCCATCTTGTCTTGGTTCCGCCTCTAATTTGGTAGCGTTTTGAAGACTATCAGAGTCATTGTACCTTGCCTGGTTCCCACATAACAGAGGAAACCATAATCAGAGTTTAGTGCCACTGTATGCTTGTTCCATAGTCCTACATGTAAGGGCAGTATAAACCTCCTTTTGTCAACTGTATAAAGACTCAAGTGCCTCATTTCATCTACACATTTAAACCAACATGATATTGGAATTAGAACTACCCCTAACATTTGGCGAAATTCTGATTGGGATGGGATGACATAGTCCCATTGTTCACATTGTGGTTGAGTTGAGGAAGAAATGTGGCAAATAGATCTGGGGAAGGAGTCATCAGATGCCGGGATACTATGTGGTACTTGGTCAGAAGAGCTTGGCTGATCACATATGGGGCATCCTTTTTGTAGGACAGAAGGAGGCAGAGAGGAGCTCAGCAGGGTCTGGAGGAGGCTTCCAGAGAGGGTGCACCAAGTCCACCCTTTCCTGATGGTTGTTGCTGACCTTCCTGCCAAAGGTGAAGTAGCCAGCATAATAAATCTGAAGGGGAAGGGGACCGGGACATTCAGTCTCTACACACAGAGCTCTTGGTTTTCAGGGACCATGTCACAAAAGCCATGGGGCAGCTAATGTAGCCAATGGCTGTGGAAGTGAAGGTACTCCTCCTGATGGGTGTGGGAACTGACAGATCCCAGTCAGGAACCCACCTGTCCTGTCAGACCCAGAAGATGCAGTTCCCACTGAGATCAGGCCTGAACCATGAGAAAGGAAAGAGAGGACAGTGAGGTAGAGACCTGAGAACTCCTCCCAGTGGTCAGGAAGCCCCAACTTATCCCATTACTGCTCTAGGGAGAAGCCTGGTGACTGCTTGCCTAGAAGGAGTGAGGGGTGGGTGAGCTGGGGTGGTTGTAGGAGAAGTTGAAACACAGACTTGATGAGGCCCTGGAACAATGAATACCTCCTGAGTGTGTGCTCTAATGGAGCCCATGCTAAGGTGCTGTCTGTGGTAGATTGATGTGGGCCAGGGCAGCTGAAGACTTACTTGGACCTCACATAGACATACAATGAGGCAGGTTTGTGAAGAAGAGGCAATGTCCTGAACCAGGTGGTCCTCTAGGCTTTCCTAGATGGTGCTATACCCATCAGGTAGGGTATTTTTGAACACCCAGGTGGCTGCTTCCTAGTTTGGGCAAAGAAACCACCTAGCCCAGTAGTTTGTCCCTTCTGACTTGATCCTGAGCCCAGAGAGTTCACTCTGTTGTCTGTGCTCCCTGCCCTGAGGGAGAAAAGGCTGCTCCAGTCTGGGATCATTCTTCTCCTCTTCTCCAGGGCAAGTAAGTGCCTTAGCTCCCCCAGCTCTGATGGCCTAGGTCTTGTCTGCAATGGTGGGACCAAGGCAGTACCTCTCTGCCCCATGCCACCTCCCTGATAGCAATCTGGCTAACACTGAGGAGGGCCAAAGTATCTTCCTTCTATAGGGTCCTCTTGTCAACTCCTTGCTAAAGCCTAAGGGTTTAGCCTGGGGACTGTGGAGGGGTGCAGTGATTCTAGAATCCCCACAGCCTACAGGGTCCTCTCCTGACTTGATAACTTTAGGGTGACTGCAGAGGTATAGCAGTTTAAATATGGACTAGTGGACTTTTTCTAGGCTTTTACCTCTATTCCAGACTGTTACTGCAGATTTGGTCCTATGCCAAGATTGTCAATGAAATCTGGCTCCTCTCTCCTTGGCATGAGAACACTAAGGTGCTAGTAGTCTGGGCTCTAAGATGTATCACTCACAAACACAGATGGCCCTTTAGAGAAGTATTTTCAAAGTTTTTGGTCTCACAACTCCTTTACACTTTTAAAAATTATGTAGAACACAAATTGCTTTTTAAAAAATGTGGGTTATAGCAACAGATCAGATCAACAGCTGATCAACAGATCAACTATATCAGAAATGAAACTTGATAAAATTTTAAGATATGCATTTATTAATTTATTGTAAAATGACAATGATAAATCCATTATATATCAACATCAAATAGATCATATACATCTCACAGCTATAGATAGGAGATATTTTCTTAACAAAGAAGAGATAGAGGTAATCACAAAATTAAAACAGATAACTTTGATTACATGAAACTGAAAAGTTTCTATGCAGACAAAATAAATGCACCTAGGATGACGAGAAGTGGCTGAATGGGAAAAAAATTCTTGGTTATCAAATTTCTCTGATAAGAGTTTGATGGTGGTGGTGGTGGTGGTGGTGGTGTGTGTGTGTGCGTGTGTGTATCTGTGTGTGCATAAATATATATATATATATATATACACATACACACACATACATATATACACACACACACACATATACACACACATATACACACATATAGAAAATACAACATATATAATATATATAAATATCATATATATAATAGTCATTCTCCAATAGATAAGTGGTCAAAGGATATGAACAAACAGGTCTCAAAAAATTTCAAAGTATTCACAAGCATATGAAAGAATGCTGAAAATCACTAATCAAAAGAAAAATGCAAATCAAAAACACCTTGGGGTTTTATCTCACACCCTGCAAATTGAAAAAGTGTCAAAAAATAGCAATCGTCAATGTTGAAGGATAGGCACACTGATACATTGTTGGTGGAGCTGTGAAATGATACCACCACTTTGGAAAGCAATTTGGAGTTATGCAAAAAAAATGTGACTAATTATATCCATAACCTTTGAACCAGAGACTCCATTACTGGGCTTATACTCCAGGGAAAGGGCAGCGAGATGGCACAGTGGATAGAGCGCTGAGCCTGAAGTCAGGGAGACTCGTCTTCCTGAGTTCAAATCTGGCCGCAGATACTTAACTAGCTGTGTGACCCTGGGCAAGTCACTTCATCCTGTTTGCCTCAGCTTCCTCATCTGTAGCACTGGACAAGGAAATGGCAAACTACTCGAGTATCTTTGCCAAGAAAAGCCCAACTGGGGTCACAAAGAGTCAAACATGACTGAAACAACTGAACAACCACAACACCCCGGGGAAGCTATATAATAAGAAGGTCTTCATATACAGCACAATCTTTATAGCAGCAATGTTTGTGACAGCAAAGAACTGGAAACAAAGTAGATACCCACTGACTGGGGAATGGCTAAACACAACAAATTGTGGTACACGAATATAATGAAAAATGACTACGTTGTAAAAAAAATTATATAGAGAAGCACGGAAATACCTACATAAGCCAAGCTAAGGAAACAATATACACAATAACTGTAACAACATAAATGGAAATGAAAAATATCGCAAGTGAATATAAAAAATCATAAAGCTCAAACCTAGCTTGAATGAAGAGATATAAGAAGACAGCCCCAAGCCGTCCTGTTGTGGGTGTGGGAGGTCCACAGACATTATACATTGTACAACTTTTCGGACTTTTTCAATGTTTCCTTCAGCTCTGCTTCTTTTTTTCCTCTTTAAAATAATACTAATTGTTATATGGCACGGCTCTTTGGAAGGGACAGGAGAAAAGTTACTGTGGAAACCTATGATGAGACAGACAACATCAATAAAAATTTATTTTACAAAAGAAAACAAAAAGAAAATAATTTACATCTTTCTTGCAATGGAATTGTTTTCCTCTGTAAGTCTTGTACATTTTATCTGATGCATTTCACAACATTATTCTGAGAACCGGGCCCCTAGGCTTCAACATAACTCCCCAGGGATCCATGGTACCAAAAAGAGGTAAGAGGCCCTGCCTTACAGCAACTCGAGAGAAGCAGAGCAAAACCAAACAGTACAAAGAGAAGGCTGCAGCCTTGACTCTGGAGTCAGCCTGGGCCTCCTCTGTCTTAATTGCCTGGCCACTGCAGGAGGCTCACCTTGCATTCTGCTGGTCAAGTTATTTGTCCAGGCTTGAGCATGACTGGAATACTGCACTGAAGTCTTCTTACTGTCCTGAGTCAATCTCCTGCCTAGGAAGTTTGAATGCTTGCTGGAGGTCCAGTGAATGCGTTCCCCTTCAGTCAGGGCCCTTTCAGTGCCTGCCTTCCTAGGCTTTCCCACATACAGTTAGTTGTCATTGAGACTTACAGTCAAGATGCATTCAAGAAGCACTTCTTCACCAGGCACCAAGCTCAGGCCTGGAGATCAAAGATAGCTGATGTCCTGGGGCTACTATCCCAACTTCACTCCAATAAGGAGCTGGGTCCACAGAGCCTGGCCCTTTCCTTCCCTTAGGGCTCTAAGCTTAGCCTTGAGCTGATAAGGGATATCATTCTAAGGCTGCTGAGCTCAAGAGCCCCCAGCAATGTGTTTCTTCCCTCCCACCAGGATTATCAATGGATATCAATTAGTCAGCCTCAATTGTTTAGCTTTTAGAAAGATGTACTGATTATGGTGGCAGACTTGAACAGTTGTTATAAATATCTCACCCAACTCCCCCCAAACCACGTCCCAATCTATAACACACTGTCCCTCCAGTACATCCAGATTCCAGGAAAAAGCGGGCTCAAGTATGGAGAGTGTAAGTGGCATACTCACAGGTCCTTGTAGTCTTCTTGCTGGAGTCCTCAAGAAGCTGCGCTTAGGAAAGATGTCAACTCCCATGGGTAGAACTGCCAACTTGATGCACATGATTCTCAGACCTATTTTCCCAGCCCTATTGTCTTCTCTCACATCCCCAAGAGACTAGACTTCTCCAAATGGAGGTGCCCTAGACTTCTCCTCTCCACCAAGTTTAAAAGAGCACTCATTCTCTTTTTCCACCCTCAAAAAGAAAATAAAATGCCCCCTCTTGCCAACTTGCCTTTACTGGCCAGGGCAACCCCCTACTCCCAGTTGCACAGGCTCTCCACCCTGGTGCCATCCTCACTGGTACTCACCCCATATAGCCAATCTGTAGCCAAATTTGTCCTTCCTAACTTTATAATATTTCACCACAGCATGTACCTCTGTCAAGTCATATAGCTGACACCCTATGATGAGGCCCTGAAGTCCTCAAGTCTGAACTATTATACAACAGCCAGCACTGGGGCTAGAGTAACCACTTCAAAACCTATCAGATGAAACAACCAAGCATTCTTGTTTTTGTTTTTAAACAATGCTGGTTGTTTAATGGTGAAGTGGTAGCGATGACTAGTTTCCTTTTATTATCTTTTTTTTTTTTTTTACAATTAAAAGATGTAGCCTTTACACTAAAAGATGTAGCCTTTACACTCAAGAAAAAACAAAGGCAAGAAGGGTTTAAGAAAAATCCCTCACAACCTGAACATAGCAATTCAATGTAACCAAAAAAAAAAAGAAAAAAAGTTTGAGTTCAAAATTTCAATAAAGACACAAAAGGTGTAATGCAACAGGAGTTCAACTTGCAAGTCTAAATAGGTACTGTTTTTAAAAAAAAAAAGGGAAAAAGAAACAAACATTTCAATTTTCTCTAGAATATGCACCCCTGTACTAAATGCTCTGAACAGTAGCCAACTAGTAATTAATTGGTGGGAACAGAAATTTCTAACTCAAGTTATAAGGCCCCTCCACTTCCCTCCCCACTTTGCAATCTGAGACAGTAAATGGGCCAGTAGAACAGAAGGGCAGGGGAAGAAATCAAAACAAGGTTCCCATAGCTGCTGCTATTTGCACTAGAAAACAATTTTGCTAATGTTCAAGAAATCCCAAGGCAAGGAACATAATTTTTTCACTCTAATTTCTACTGAAAAATTAAAACACTGAGATCTGCATCTTACTACATAAAACTGCACTGATCAACTGGGTAACTTTTCAGAATCGTGTTAGGGGTCACCAGAAATTAGGTTTGTACCTTTAGACTTTATCCAGGAAAAGAGGTTCAGTTCAGATTGAGTTACAGCCAAACTTTGGATGCTGTTCATCTAGTTGGATCGCAATCGTTGGGTCGCCTTGAACAGCTGTAAACTAAACAAGAGTACATAACTCCACAGGAAGCATAAAGGGTTGAGGAAATGTATGACCTGTTAAATCTCCCCAGCTTCAGGCTCTTCAGAGCTCCTCCTGTCTTCCGAACGGCCATTAGCACTCTCATAGGAACGTTTCTTGTCTTTTCTCTCTCTGTCACGGGGAGACCTTGAACTCCTGTCTTTGTCACGTGATGCTAGGTCTTGCTCTCGGAAGGACCTCTCTTTATCTCCAGAAGACCTTTCTTTTGAGGATCTTCTTTTGGATTGCTCTCTGCTTCGGTCTCTGGAGCTATGCCGACTTCTCTGATGGCTGCGACTGCTGGAGCGTGACCTGTGACGATGTCGTTTCTCATGAGACTTGGATCTAGTTCTTTTTCGTTCTTGTGAAGTGGAGCGAGACTGATGTCTACGATGCTCTCGGGACCTGGATCTTTTAGGATTCTTGCTATGTGATCGGGACCTTCTCAACTTCTCCCTTTCTTCTCGCTCTCTTTCTTCTCTGCGCTTCAGGCGTTCTTGATTTCTTTTCTCCTGCTTCTCAGCTACAACTCTCTTTAACTCCTGAAGTTTCTCTCTTATTTCAATAAATCCCAGGTGGAGTTTGCCCCCGAAATGATCAGCTAGTCGCCTGTCATTGTCATGAAGACCCAAATAAGCAGAACATACTTCACAGACCCGAAGTTTCTGTTGTTGGAAGCTGGAAGCTGGCATGGAATTCCGGTAGACTTCCTCTGCCTCTCTTTTCTTTGCTCGGGCTTTTTCCACTTCGTCCATTACTTTCTGGGATTCCTCCACATTACCTTCAGCTCCCAGTTGTTCTACTTTTGCCAGTAATTTACCAATTTCCTCATTAAGTTCATGGACGCGTTCAGCTTTAGCAGCTACTTCAGCACTAATCTCTTCCTGAGTTTCTGCTAGTCTTTTCTTGGCCACTTCTGTTCTCCGGTCACAGTCCGCAATGAATGACTGCAGATGATCCATTGCATCGAGCTCAAAGAAAAAGTCTTGTTCTTTGGATGCAATTTCATAGTCTGCTCTTAAAGCTAGGTCATGGACCTTCAAACACTCTCCAAGATCCATCCTAGTTCCAGAAAGAACATCATGAGGACAGCAGTTGAGAAGGTGACTCTTGCACACCCTGTCATCACTGAATTTGATTCGCTGCCGGGTGGTGTCTCCGTCCCGGGAGGTGCCCATCAGCTGGTCCAGCATAGCACGCATCTGGGCGTGCGCAGACATGGCGGTGGCGGCGTAGAGAGCAAGCGAGGGAAAGAGCGAGTCGGCGGGGTGCAGAGGGAACTGGAGCACAGCCAGACCTCTCGGGGTGAGGGGGCGGTGGGTAGCACGGCCTCCGATGATGATGCTGATGCTGATGCCGATGCCGCCGCCGCCGCCGCCGCCGCTTCCTCCCAGAGCGCAAAGGGGCGGGGGGGCTGGGCTCAGGGAAAAGAGTCCGGGCGGCGGCTCGTCCTTCCTTCGATGTCCGGGGGAAAGCAGCGGCCTCCGCTTCCGACTCGCGTTCGGTCCCACTCCGCCCGGCTCCCGCAACCGAAAGGGCACGGGCCCAACAGGAAGGCGCCGCCGCCGCTGCCGCCACCCCACCAAAGCCTTCAGCCTTACCCCCCCCTTAGAGGAGCTGACGCCGCCGACCGCCGCTCCCGTCGCCGCCTACATGAGCGCGCACGCTCCTCGCGCTCACTCATTTCCCGCGGGGCCTCCACCAATCGGCGTTCAAGAGCCGTGCCTCCGCCCGCCCCCGCCCCCCTAGTGCAGTATTCTTAAAGGTAAGGTAAGGGGGCGCGAGCTCGGGCGCTTCCCAATTCAAAGGCAGCCTGAAGCGTTCGGCCCTTCGGTCTCTGCAGCCGGCGTGACGTTTTCTTTAGTCAGCGGCCCTCCAACAAGACGGAATGGACGGGAGAAAATCACGCTCTGGGGGCGTTCACATCAGTCTTTTCTAAGCATAACATTCCCTGTCTGGTTTTGTGGGGTTTTGAGACTGGCAAACTGACACCCAGTGGCATCTTCACCCCATAATTCTTCCTTACTCTGAACACGGAGCACGGCAGTCATACACAGAACGCATTTTTGGTTGGTTGGTCGGTTTTCTGGGAAACGATCCCCAATAGACTGCCCCTTTACCCTTTCATGTTACTTGCTGTCTATACCTGGCCTCAGATGTGTGGGCTTAGGTAGAAGAGATGATGCATTTGCACCAGACTGTGGCGTGTAGAATTTGTTCCAAGGATATCAGGGTGCTAGGGCTCACATGTCACCCTAAAACCTCTCTGATGCATTATATGAATATTGAATGTAAGTTGTTTCAGTGATAGGATATCTGCAGACTGCATCATCTTTGGTGCAAATGAGATGATTTTTATAGTTGTTGGTACGTCTCCTAAATGAAGCTGTTATGGAAGTCTTTCAAATCTCATCCTTTCAGCAAAAGGCAGAGCTAGGCTAAAGGATGCACATCCCTCCATTTTCTTTACGCTAGCTTTCATGAGAAGTTTTTTGGTGGCGTTTGTATAAAAACACTGACAATTTCCCAGCTATTGTCTTGTTTACACATTCCATCCTCCACGCGCTTTCTTTCTGACTGCCAAAGGGAATGAAGAATATGATCAGAGGCTCAGCTGCCTGAAATAAGTATCTTACACTTCCATCTTGGAGATTTATTGTGTGTGATAGAAGCAATCAATATGATTTAATCATCTCATAACTAGACTTACTAGAACAAAAATTGGGTTGTGGTCAGATAGTTTTGCTAAAGAGATAAACTGCCCTGGCAAATATTCACCTCATATTAACCTCATGAAACTGGTATAAGCCTTCTTTGGAAAGAAGCTTGTTCTTGGGGAACTTTGTATCTGATATTAGACAAATATCAGTACTTTTCAGGTTGTTGAACAATTACTTATTTGACCTTGTATTCAAGTTAACAGTTGTTTTCTTGGTGTACATTTTAGCATACCTTGTACATATCTCTAGTCTTAACCTTGATACAGGTCACTTCATTTTGACAGGGAAGGCTAGGAGTTAACTTCTATAAAAAATACACCTGGTTACATGACAATATGGTATCTGACTGACACTCAACAGCTGTACAGTTTAGTTCTATAAAGCATCAGATCTGCACTGGGTTATCTAAAGGTCACATTTCTAGCATCTAAAAGAGCTGACTTGCAGAATTTCTCTCCTAAGGCTGGCAAGAGTTTATTAAATGTATGTTACATCTTGCCACCATCCTAGCAGGAATACATATTGAATCCAAACCTTAGGAACCAGTTTTTCATTTCTTAATCCACTGTTTCCCCCAGTGTCATGGGGCTAAGTTACTCAACCTTGAGCTGCTAAGAAGTTTGCATTTACAACCTATAAATTTGTACATCTAGTTAATTTATGTAAGATTTTTATACATTGCCTTAATGTTCTCACATGACAGTAGAACACCAAAATTTGTAAGTCATCCTAAGAGTTGAGAACTGTAGTGCTCAACACATCATTGTGTAAGGAAAACTAAAAGTACTGCAAGTAAACTGGAAAAAAAAGGGAGAGGTATAACCTGCCTAACAAAATAATTTATCATGTATTGCTGCTTCAGGAATTTAAGTATGAAACATATGATATAAAGGGATTCTTTAAAATTTGTGAATGGTTAGAGATTAAATTATTGGGATCTTGTACTTTGCTTTTTGACCATTTTTTTCTGTACAAATTTGTAGTTTGCACTCAAAAAATACAACTTATAGACTCCTTTAAAAAATTCAGCATACAGTATTCTGTAGCATTTACACCTTGAAATTAGTCAAACACTGCCTATTTCATTTGTTTTGTTGATTTTAAAATTTAATAAAGCAAAGGAGAAGATGTTAATAATACAAATATAACCCCTGTCCCAAAGCCCATTGGTATGGGCATCTCTCCTTATTGGTAGAGATGAATGCTCTGTCCCACCTGAGGGGCAGTGCAGAGTTGGTGAGAGGCCAGAGCTTCAGTTCTTGACCAGTCCCCGTCAGGACTCTCCAAGGGCCAATCTCATTTTGGGGACTCATCAAGCCTTGAGTCAAGTCACTTCAGGCACTTGAGAAGAGCTGGCAGTCTCCTTAATGTCCCTATTCCCTGCTTGCTACACTAGAAAGTTCAGAGAGTTTCCTCTTGGGAGAGATCCAAGATCTCTCTTGGTTGGGCTGAATTACCTTACTCCTTCACTCTGTATTGCCTGATATATATCCTCCTATGTGTATTTTCTCTGATTTCTGTTTTGCTATAATTTGGATACATGGGTTTCTTTGCTGTTCTCCATATGTGTTCTTTGTGGGACTGGTATTCAATAGGATGGGGTTCAAGCCTTGGATATAGATCTTGGGGTCCTTCTTTGCTCTCCAAAATACAAATGGATCAGAATCTAAACTGAACCCAATCATATTCCCATAACTGTCAATATTTAAAGAAGATAGCTATACTTCTAACCTGTACCCCCATTTTCTTAAGAAACCAAAGAAAAATTATAAAAAGAATCCAAAGTGGCCTTCTTGTCTAATACCCTGCTCACCCTCCCAGAAGAAATGAAAGTCTCCCTTGGAGAAGGGTGGGGAAGAGAAGACCAGAGATTTCTCTTATGCTTCCCTTTAAGCTACACATGTGACAGTCCTCAAAATATATGGGCCTTCCCACAAGCCGACCTCTCTATACCTGGATTTCACTCTTATTACACAGATTAAATTATAAAATATGTCACACATACATTTTTTCAGAGAGCTAGTTATTTACCAGCACATCCCTGGGTAGACATATAGATAGAGAATAAATAGCTAGGTAGCTAACTACGTATCTTCTAGATATGACGCCTGTCATTCAAGAGCATTCATAATCTGGCCAGAAAGTACCTTTGGAGTCTTCACATATTATTCTCCTTGATACATATTTGGTAAATAGGAAAGAAAGAAAGAAAGAAAGAAAGAAAGAAAGAAAGGAAGAAAGAAAGGAAGGAAGGAAGGAAGGAAGGAAGGAAGAAAGAATGAATGAATGAATTAGGGCATTTATTGAGTGCTTAATAGACACCACTTGCTGTGGAAACTGCTGAGTCTAAAATACAAGTAAATAAAAAAGTCCCTGAGCTAATAGAGGCTTATATTCAAATGGGGAAAGAAAACACAACTCAGAGATCTTAAAAGAAGCATTGTAGGGAATGGTTGAGAGTTGGAGTCTAGGAAGGGAAGTGGAGGGTTCCAGGCAACATATGGCTTCTGAGCTCAGGTATCAGAGCATATCTTTGAAGTTGCTGCTCTGTGTTGCTGGAAGGTTCATGCTGTCCCAAACAATGACAAGAAAATTCAGAAAAGGGATAGGTTTCAGGCCAAGTGAGTAATACTGCCCCCTGGGGGGGCACACTGGAATGGTCCAGGATGGTGGTAGTAGCCTTGGGTGCAATTTGGGGCCATTGAATAAAAATAAGGGGTGGTGGAAGCATAAGGTAAGAAGAAAAGTAAATTTTCAAAAACCATTTGTACATGTTTCATTTGTTGTATAGCAGTTATAGTCGTAATGAGTACATTATTTTCCAAATAAACACACAAAATGCAAATTGTAACCCATCAGTGGTCAAGTCTGCCAATAGGTCTTAACAAGCAAATGTTGGCAGGGTAGCCTGCTGTGCATTGTAGATAAGGCCAGCATGCATCAGGAAGAATATATGCGTAATGATTTGTTTATAATGCAGTACTATATGGTTACATGACGCAGTATTGTGTCTTCAAAATTCAATGCAGGAAAATCCCATAAATTTAAAATAAATTATTAAATTTAAGATACATCATTTAAATATGTGTGTGTAAAGTGATGCAAACTTAAAAAAAAAAATTAAAAGTTAAAGAAAGTAGATTTCCAGGGGGCCACTGAGTAATTTTTTTTTAAAAGGGGGCGATAGGCCCTTTGTTTGGGAACGTCTGACTTCAGGGGAAAGATAATGAGTTCTCTTGTGAACATGTTCTGAATATGCAGGGTTTGAGCCGTAGATTTCAAAATAGCAAACAGCCATGTCTCCTTTCTCCAGCCTCTTCCTTTTGTAAGGAAGTGGAGGGGTGGTTCTTAGATTGTAGCATGTCTCTGTTGAACAAAGATTGTGGTGGTGTCCTCTTAAACGTGGTATGAGAGGCAGACCCATTGCTCTATGGGAGTATGAGCACCTCATGGGAAACTGGCCTTGTCCAGGCTCACTTTGCATTTGCCCAAAGGGCTTATTTCAGTCAGGCCTAGTGGTATGTGTAGATGACTACTACTACTACTAAGTCTACTACTACTACTACCACTGAGGATGAAGATTATGATGATCACAGTATACTAGTTACTCACATTTCTATGGCATATTAATATTTGCAAAGCACTTTATATATGTCAACACATTTGGTCCTCATGCATGACATTTCATTTCCTCTCTACAAACCTTAATAGTAGCTGTCACCCCTGCCTGGAATGCAATCCATCCTTTGCCTCTTAGAATCCAGAGTTTCTTTCAAAATTCAGCTAACAGGCCAACTCTTCCTTCATGAGATCTTTCCTGTGAGGACCCCCCGAAATGTTAGGGAGTACACCCTCTGCCCCTGAACAAGTTGGGGAGCATTTTGTTTCTATTTTGTTCCATGTTGTCTCCACTAACTGGATTTAAGCTCCTGGAAGGTAGAGGGTATTTGATGATTGTCTTTGTATACCCAGCACACAGCCTAGGTCCTGGGACATAGGAGGTGCCTAATAAGTGCTTATTGATCAATTCATTGCCATTAAGGAAAATAGCACAGTTATACAGGGGTGTCTTGTGTCCAGAAGGATAATGCACCCTGTGGAAAGGCTTAGACCAGAGAATAAATAGCCTGTGCATAGCAGTCTTGTGTCTGTCTCATATCCCTAGTATTGTATTCTGACACATTACAAATTCTATTTTTATTGGATTTGAGCACTTGTGACAACTCATTCCCTGTTATGAGAGGCAGAATGGAACCAAATGAAATCCTCAATTTATGAGGTGAAGCAAGTAATGAATTCCTTTTACATAAATAGGAATTCAGACTGAATTATCACCACTAAATGACCTCTCTCACTCTTAATCCTATCACAGGAGATATGATTCCAGTAAAGACTAGAGAATAGTGGAGAGAGCATTGTGCACCTGGTCCCTGGGTGAAGTAAGAATATTGCACATTCACAAGGGCAAAACTTTGCAAAACTATGGACGAGAAAATGACTGTTCTTGGCTTTGAAGGAAATTCATGAAATAAATATCAAAAGGTAGACAGAGGGTTAAAACAGGCATGAGGTGAATGCTTCCCTATATGCCCAGGGATAATAGTCAAGCTGGGATTTGAATGTGGGTCTTCTCCCTCCAATTCCAATATTCCTGACACTGAATCATGCTCTCCATCCCCCTTCCACCTGTGGCACTCCATTGTGAACAAAGCTGTCCCTCTCTCTTTTCAGTCACTGCCACCCTTCTCAAATGCATGGCCAATACTTGCTATCTCAATGTCCTTTCCACCTAGTCATTCCCTTCAGTCCTAAATGGATCTACAGGATCACAATCCTAGAGCCAGAAGTAAAAGGGACATCCTAGGCCATCTGGTCCAACCTCCAAATTATCCACAGAGGGAAATCCATACCTGAAAGGCTATGGAGAAAAGATGTCACGAAAGTGAATGGAAGTAAAATATCTTGCTTTCTTCTTGCAGTATGTCTTTCTATGAAATGGACGTAATCTACTCCATTGATTGAGAAACCTATAGACCCAAAGAAAGCAAATCTGGCAAGTTCCTAGATATTTATTTCTAGAAAGCTCCCTAGTTTCCAGCTCTATATCACAGTTCCAAGAGATAAATATGCATTTTTTTTGTTTTATTTCAATTGGCAAAACAACTTTTACCCAATTCTAGACAGTTTTTACAACAGAAACCAATATTAGCTTCCTGCACATTGAGAAAGGAATCCAACTGCATGGGACTGCAAGAACAACCAACCTGGAAGAAACAAGGAGCAAATCATAAATATCTTTATTTCAAGAACAGACCAGATTTCTCTTTAGATACAGTAATGCCTCTGGATTATATTGTATTGTTCCCAAAGGGTAGCCATTATTCCCAATATAAATGGCAATGTGACATCAATTGGAGCCTTTCACAGGATGGTAGATGAAGTTCCTCCACAACCGCCATGAGCCTTACTTTTAACCATGGGCTGATTTTGTTGCTGTTGTTGTTGAAGTAACCTTTCCCATCAATTGAAAACTGTACAAACAGTAAAGAAATGATAGGTCAGGTTCATGCCTTTTAGTAGATTACAATAAGGTACTAGATATCCATA
>CM053582.1:3073497-3093617 GCA_028627135.1 Pseudochirops cupreus
TAGATTAAGTAATAGGAGAGCAGGGTAGTGGGTGGAAGTAAAGCAGAGGAGTCAGGAGGGATAGGAAATAAGAAATCCACAGAAACATAAAATAAAAATCAGGATCCAATTTATTAGGGAAAAAGCAGGGGTAATAATCATGATCTCAGACAAAGTTAGAGCTAAAAATAGATTTAATCAAAAAAGAAAAACAGGGAAACTACACTATGTGTCAGTCATATTAATCAGTACTGTTTTATACTATTTTAAATGACCAGACAATTTCAGGTTGGAATATTGCTGTGGTCTAGGAAATGATGAATTGGTGGATTTAGAAAAATATGGAAAGACTTGGACTTACGAAGATTTTTGTCCACCTTCAGAGAAATAGAGCACAAACTAGGATGCATATGAATGTGTGTGATTATATCAATGTATAGGTGTGCATAAGGGTATATATGTGGATATGTATGTATACATATGTGTAAATGTAGATATGTATACATACATAAGTGTATATGGATATGTATGTATATATGTGTGCGTGTGTGTATCTCCACGCTTAATTGTAGTCTTCTTGGGAGTAGGGGAGGGGGTGGGAGAACTAAGCAAAAAGTGCACAGCAGAGAACAAAAGAAAACCTATAAGGAAACAAAGAAAAGATGGACAGCTCTGAACACACCGTATAGTATTTATTATATAGGTTTTCTTGAAATGGAAATTTATTGCTTTATATTTTGACTCTTCTCATGTTCTGCTGTGCACATGGCAATCTTTTTTTTTCCTTATTTTGTATTTTAGTTTTAAATGAATTATTTTTTTTAAAAAGGAGAAAAAAGAGGATCATAATATATGAACACTAGGCAGTTACCCCAAGGCCAGTTCCTAAATCCCTACTGGGACTGTGGAGGCTGATTGGGGAGTGCTTAAAGAAGTACATTCAGGATTACTGTTTCCTCTTTCATTCTCTTGGGTAGATTCTCTCTATTTTGTCCCAAATAGGGGTGGGTTGGAGGGAGCAGGATGCTGACAAAATCTGTGCAGAAAGAACAGATCTCAAACATGGCTTCTAGGCAGGGGTCCTGCCCTTTAGACTTAGAGGTCTCTGTTGAGGAAGAATTCAGTGCCATGAAGGTGATGTCAGCTGGTCTCAATTACTGGTTGCCATGGTGACTGATCTCTTTCCATGAAACCCTGTATCCTGCTGGTTCTCCTGCCAACTCCTCAGTAGTTCTATATGATGAACCCTCAGCCAAGAGGAGAAGTGGGCTTCTTCCCTATTTTGCTATGAATGGCCAAGAGGGCACAGTCCTAAATCTCTTAGGTGCAACTAAACAACAGGATATATACACACATATCCATACACATACACACACATGCACATATGTGTGTATATATGTACACGTATGTACTTCTGTAAGAGAAGCTGACTGCAGAACAGGAACTCTGTAAAGCAGCTGTGGGGATAAGACTTGAGTCAGGAGGAGGAACAAATGTGCCATCCATCGTGCCAGTCAAAGGTTCACTGATGGCCTCCCAGCTAGTTGCCAGTAAGTCTGTCTTTAGCCCAAAATGCATGGCTCAATTCTTCACTTTCCCCCCAAAGTCTCTGAACAGTAAGGGATGCTATGCAGATCAAAAATCTTTCAAGGATCACAAAACACCTTTTATACCCTGCATAGGAAGCAAGGGTTAAATTCTACAAAACAGTAGCATGGATACAGTTTAGATAAAGGAAGCCAAAGTAAGACCTTGAGATGCTTCCATGAGTAATATATAGACTAAAACATGTAAGAATAAATAAGCATAAAGGCCATGAACCAAAGAATACAAATCTAGAATACATAGAAAGTGAAGATAAATAATGAAAAAAATGAAGGGTCAAATTCCTTTTTTGAAAATGATGCAAAAAATGAAATTTTAGACAGTAATGAATCAAAATTGTATAAGGGAAAAGAGTAAAAGGGATTCTCCTTGGCTTAACTGGGAGGACTAAAAGAGGAGAAGAATTAAATCACTAGATAAAAAGAAGAATAAAAAAAAGAACTAAGCAAAACTCTTAAATTAGGAAAAGGGAAACAAACCATGGTGGATGGAAGGTGAAGGAAAGAAGGTGGTGAGATAGGATTGCCTTAAAAAAGATTAAGCTAAAATAACTAAAGTCACATAGTTCTGTGTTTAGAGAATAAGAAGGAATAAAAATTTTCATTTGGAAAAAATATATTATATACAAATGGAGGGAAATATAAATCTAATTCTCATCATTCTGAATGTCAGTGGATGAAAATATCCAATTTAAAGAGAGTGATAGATTGGATCCAAAACCAAAATCTCATAGTTTGTTGCTTAAAAGAAACACTTAAAAAATGTACACAGGATAAAAATGAGGGGCTAAAGAAACATTTGCTATGTATCAAATGAGTCCCAAAAAGCAGGAATTATAATCATGTTATATGACAACGCAAAAGCAAATAATCAAAATATTAAAAGTGATGTCAAAACTACTTTAGGCTAAAAGGAACCATAGACAGCAAACCAACAATATTAAACTTTTATGTTCTAAATGCCTTAGCATCTAAATTCATAAAAGAAACATTAACTGAATCAAAGAAGACCAACCAGTAACGCAATAGAAGACAGTTCAGTGTTCTCTGTTTAGGCAGCTAAAGAGAAGCCTGACATTGATGCTCTGTGTTTCATTTCCTGCCCCATGGAGAACTCCAGCTAACGCCACCTTGTTATCTATATTGGGAATAATGGCAACCCTCTGGGATACACAAAAGAGAAATATACAGAAATGACCAAACAGCAGGAGCAATTAGTGCTAAAAGATTTCTATTGTCTTCTAAATGGGACTGCCCCCCCATAAAAAGACAAAAAACCCTTTATTTCTGCATAATAGGGGATTTTTACAAAAATGTGCCATTCATGAATGCTCAGAGATATGCAAACAAATGAAAAAAGGTAGTATTATGGAGACCCTTCAATCCTTTCAATGAAGTAAGATACCACCAAAACTGCATTGAATCATGAAATACATCAAAAATATCTTATGGCAGGTCACATCCATGATCACATTCTTGGCTTCTAACAGTCTCTTAAACTTTTCCTTTAGATTTTCCTGGATTCCTCCTAGAGGGCGTAGTGTGATGTGAAGTGGAAGGCTGAACAGGCTGCATGAGAATGAACTTCAAGACATTGAATAGTATAATGTATGTCATAATGTCTTCTTCTTACAGTATATCTTTCCATGAAATGGATATCATCTATTCCACTGATTGAGAAATGTGAACAAGATCAAATCTTGGTGAGTTCCAGTTCATTTTTTGATTCTAGGAAAACTCCCTGATTTTCAACTCTCTATCAAGATCTATAGAGATAATCATGGTTTTTGTTTGGTAAAATGACTTTTATCCAGTGTTAGGCAATTTTTGCCACAGAAAACAACATTTGATTCACACTGATTGAGAAACTTCGTTTGACTTCTAAAACAATCCAGCTGGAAGAAAGGATAGGCCATATTGGTCAATGTCTATCTGGAGAACTGTACCAAATTCCTCTTTGGGTACGTTAGTGCCTCTAGATTACTTCCTCTTTTTTTTCCCAAAGGGTTGCCACTATTCTCAATATAAATATCAGTGTGACATTGACTAGAATTCTCCGCAGAATATTAGATGAGCATCCTCCGCAGATGGGGTGAGCGTGGAGTATTTTTCTTTGCTTTAGCCAAAGGCCATTTTGAAAAATTGAACTAAGCTATCCCGTCAGCTGAGAACTATGCAAACACAGAAGAAATAAGATCGGTCAGTGACATGCCTTTTAGTAGACTTCTACAAGGTACTAGAGATATCTGTGTATATGTCTTTCTCACTTAAGAAAGCACTCAATTTGATTATTTTATATGCTCTCTCTTTCTCTCTCTCCCTCTCCCTCTCTCTCTCTTTCTCTCTCTCTCTCTCTCTCCCTCTCTTTCTCTCTCTCTCTCTCTCTCTCTCTCTCTATATATATATATATATATATACACACACACACACACACACACACATATATTTGCACATGTATATATGTGTATGTGTGTGTATATATATATATGTATGTAGGTATGTATGTAATATATATACATACACATATACATATAGTCTGCAGTCTCCCCAAGGGAAGATTCCATGAATTTCTGGGAAAACAAATTAATCCTTTCAGCTGAGTGGAATCACCATGAATTTGCTCAAAATTTTGAGAAATATAAGAAAAACATCTTTGTCAGGCAATGTGCCAAAGTCTTGGTTACTTACCACGAAAGCAACAGATTATTATACAGTTTTACCTTTAGTGTTTTCAGGATTCCTCCCATATATCATAATGTGACAAGAATGATGGGTAAGCTCCTGGAGGAAGGAGTGCAGGAATTTCCTTGATTTTGATTTAAAAGTGCCTTTCATTCCTCTTCAAGCATAATATCCTCCCATGACATAATCTATTCCATGAATTTTGAACCACACACACACACACAAAGACAATCTGGTGATTTCCTGACCATTTAGAAGGCTCCAGGAAGCTCTCTGATGAACAACTCTGTGTTATAGTCTGATGAGATAACCATGATTTTTCTTTGGTGAAATGACTTTTACCCAATTTTACGCATTTTTTAAAGCAGAAATCAACAGCTGACTCCTGTTGATTGAGAAAGAAAGCCAACTTCATTTAAATCTAGGAACAACTATACTGGAAGAAATGATGAACGATATTGGGAAATATTTCAAGGAATGGACCAAATTCTTATTTATGTATATTAATACCTCTCGATGATTTTTTCTCATTCCCAGAGGGTTGCCGTTATTGCCAGTAGAGATATCAGTGTGACATCAGTTAGAGTTCTCCTGGGTTATTACATGAAAGTTCTCTAAAATCAGGATGGAAGTTAATTGAAGTAAACTATTCCATCAATTGAGAATTGTACCAACAGAAAAGTAAGCAGATTAGTCAGTGGTATGCCAGTTAGTATAAATCAAGGAGTATTAGATCTCCAAGTGTGTAGCTTTTTCATAAGAAAAAGCATTCCATTTAGTTAGCATAGATGCTCTGTATCTTCAGTCTCCCAAAGGGAAGATTTCATGATTTATGTGGAAAGAAAACAAAGCTTTTAATTGCGTATCATCACAGCAGTCTTTCTCACCTCCGAATCTTAAGGAATACAGCAAAAGCATCATTGCCAGGCAACATGTCAAGCATTGATAATATTCCATGAATCTAACAGACTACATTGAGCTTTTCTTTTTTTGGTTTCTAGGATTCCTATTGGCTGCTTGAGGAAGAACTTCAAGAAATCAACTGGGAGATAAATGCACTGCTTTCCACTTTTACTATGTCTTTCCTTGACTGAGAACATAATCTATTCCATTGACTGTGAATCACACACACACACACAAAGACAATGAATCTGTCAAGTTCCAGGCCATGTCTGAATTCCAGGAACCTCCCAGATAACCAACCGGATATCATGGTTCCAACACATAACAATGGATTTGCATTGGTAAAAATATATGTTCCCCTTTTCTAGGTCATTTTTGAAACAGAAATCATCATTCCACTCCTGCTAACTGAGAGGAAAATCTAGCTTCATTTGATTACAATTAAAGAATTAGAAGATAGGATGATCAATATGAGTAACATTTTTGCTTCAAGGAATGGACTTGATGCCTACGAAGGTATGTTAATTCCTCTAAATGTTGTCTTTTCCTATAAGTTGGCATTGTCTCCAAAATAGACGAGAAATAGACAGCAAGTCAAGATTTTGACTGAATATTACAAGCTGGATGAGAGTGGAGTGTCTTGCTTCCATTTTGCCATATGCCTTTGTTTTTCATTCAAGTAATGAATCCCACCAATTGAGAAGCGTACAAACCAAAGAGGAATAAGACCTGTGGGTTACATGCCATTTAGTAAACTCAAACGTGGTGCTGGATATCTAGGTGTGTACCTTGGCAAGAAGCCCTCCATTTCATTGATTTAGATGCTCTGAATACTCATAGATCCCACAGTCTCTCCAAAAGCAAGATTTCATTCTTTTCTACGGAAATAATTCAGTTCTTTCAGCTGATAGTAATTACAACCAAACTGCACTAAGTCTTGAGGAATACAACAAAAATAGCTTTGTCAGGGTCAGCCTTTGTTCACATTCTTGGCTTCTAACATCTTGTGCTAAGCTATTCCTTTAGATTTTTCCGGATTCCTCCTCAAGACCACAGGGTGACTTCAAGTAGAAGTTTGAATTGGTTATTTGAGGATGGGCCTCAAGAAACTGAAAGGGAATAGAGTATCTTGCCTTCCTCTAACAGTATGCTATTCCATGAAATGGACATAATCTACTCAATCAATGGATTGAGAAACCTAGATGGACAAGGAGAGTGAATCTGATAAGCTGCAGAATATTTATTAGATTGCAAGAAGCCCCCCGATTTTCAAATTTCATGGTCTTCAGGAGGCAAAAATAACAACATGGTTTTTCTTTGTTGTACTAACTCTTTTTCCCAGGGCTAGGCAGGTTACACCACAGAAAGCAACATTTGCTGATTGAGAACTGGCTTCATTGGACTACAAGAGCAATCCAACTTTCCCATCTATTGGGAACTGTACAAAAAGAAAAAAAATATTAAATTGGTCAGTTGCATGCCTTTTGGTAGACTGCAACATGACACTGGGTATCCATGCGTTTGCTTTTCACTAGAGAAATCATCCAGTTTCATGGCTTAGATGCTCTGTATCCCCATGCAACCTGTAGTCTCCCCAAGGGAAGATTTCATTGGTTCCTGTGGAAACAAAACAAACATTTCAATTGAGTAGAATCAACCAAAATTCCTCAAAATCTTGTAGAATATAGGAAAAACAGCTTTGTCAGACAATATCCCATACCTGCTAAAAATGTTGAAGTGATCAGAAATCAGATGGAACTTAATCTTATGCCTTGCCAGGGGTGGGGAACCTGAGGCCTTGAGGCTACATGTGGCTTTTGAGGGCCTTGGGTGTGGCCTTTTGACTGAGTTCAAGTTTTAGGGAACAAATCTTTTTTTAAGGGTATTTGTTCTATGAAATGTGGATTCAGTCAAAGGGCCGAATTTGAGGACCTAGAGAGCCACATGTGACCTTGGGATTGTAGGTTCCCTTCTCCCTGCAGACAAACAAGATTTAAGGAAGCAGATGGATATACTTGTAGCCAGTATCCCAATATGTGGTGCATATTCAATCCACCTAATCCTGGAGTGAGGCCCTTCCTGAGATATTTGGCAATAAAAGGATTTTAAAAAATACATTTCTCCCTAACTAGACAACACAAATGAACTTAGCTTAGCTCTCTGTCATTGTAGAGCTAATTGCTACTAACTGGTTTGCCTCAATTAGTCATAGTATGACCAAAGAGGTGAAAAATTTAATTGACTGTAGAAAGGAAAGGATATACCAACATCAAGCAGATAGCTAATACCAGGGTCCTATGCCCAGTGCTAGCACAGGAGTCCCTTGGAATACCTTTTTAAAAAGGTATTCATTGTCTTTACCATATCTGGAAAACAAGAGGTCCCGGTACCACTACTGCTGGGCCCCACAATACTAGATTCTGGAGGACAAAAAAAGGCTTATCCAACCAGCGGGGAGCAAAATGAAGAAATATGGTTCAGTTTTGACTGGAAGGCCCAATTCGAAGTATCTATCCTACCTTTATGGAACACTCCCACACCTTTTTAAATAAAGTCACTAAGGAGAGGTCCAGGAGGTAAACTTCAGCTGATCTCAATCCCTTTTCTGTTTCCAGAGATCTTGGCTCCCATGCCAATTTTTTTTCAGGCCTATGTTCTAATGGCTAGAACAAGAGGAGGGTCAGATTTCTGACTTTGCTCTGGATAGTTGGACACAGACTTTAATCACTAAGTGCAAGAAAAAAAAATGTTTGCTATAGAAATATGCATATGTTATGAGAAACAGGCAGAGATGGGATAGAGAAACAGAGAACTTTTCTATCAACCATTTTCTGCAATTCCCCTCCCCAAGAAACTGTCACATTGGGGGTAGAGTCAAAGTGTGAAGAAATTCAAGCTCTCCCAACATTCTGCTCTAAACAATTGTAAAATAATGCATCAAATTGAATTCTACAGCAGCATAACCAACAAAAAGTTGGGGTGAGACATTTCTTCCAGACCATATCAATTCAGGAGGACAGAAGGAAAGGTCAGAGGCATGGGAGTTGGCAGTGACACCAGCTGACAGCAGCAGTGCTGATAGCAGCAGTAGCAAGAAGGGTACAAGAACCTCTCAGAGAAGGTAAGGGAATTGAACAACTGCTCAGAAAGAAATTCTGTGGACCCCTGTGCTAGCACTGGGTGCAGAACTAGGGGCCATTTGGCAACTCCATTGCCCATTATTCAGTTCTTTGTCACAGTTCCAGGGCAGAAAGGAGCAAATGGCAACTCAAAGGAGCAAGGGACCTCCCAGGCTATGGGAAGAGAGGAGTTGTAGGTTTGGCTTTTTTTTTTGGAGGGGGTAAGGCAGGGCAGTTGGGGTTAAGTGACTTGCCCAAGGTCACACAGCTAGCGAGTGTTAAGTGTCTGAGGTCAGATATGAATTCGGGTTCTCCTGACTCCAGGGCCGGTGCTTTATTCACCATGCCACCTAGCCATCCTGAGGAGTTGTGGTTTTGAGAGAGTAAGGGACCATTGCCCATACAAGGAGAGCATGATCTCTCATGGTCGTATCACCTTGGAAGTTCTGAAAGTTACAGACCTACAGAACTAGCTGTGAAAATAGCAGGTAGAAGAAACCTGAAGCTTAGGATAGTGACCCCAGCCCCACCTGAGAAGCCAGCAGAGCCCAACTCTAACAGAAAATAGCTAACACTGATATACAGCAGTGTAAGCATACTGTGTGCCAGGTACTATGCTAAAGACTTTACAATTGTTAACTCATTTGATTCTCAGAACAACCCTATGAGGTAGGTGCTTTCATTATCCCCATTTTACAGATGAGGAAGCTGAGACTGATAAAGGTTAAGTGACTTGCCCAGGGTCACACAGGTAGTCGATGTCTGAGGCAGGATTTGAACTCAGGTCTTCCTAAATCCAGGTTTAACACTCTATCCCCTGAACCATCTAGCTGCCCATAGCAACTGTTTAATTAATGTTTATTATGTTGTATTGAATATAGGGCTATAAGGCTAAATTTCCATAATGGAAGCTCCTCTTTAGATGCCTAAAAGCTTTGTACATTTTAAAGTAGGTAATTGCAGACACAAATTTTGCCTGTGAAAATGAGGGCTTCTTTTTATTTTAACTCATTGAAAAAATCTGCCTTGGAGTATCGGGGGCCACTTGGGTACCAGCCACAAGTGTGAGCAGATACATGATAGAGAAAAGAGAAACCAGGCCATGTGGGTAGTCCAAGGAAGAACCATGAACTCCATTTAATGATGATTTGAATAGGGTTTTTAAAGATCCAAAGGACAAAGATTCAAGTATTCTTATCAATAGACTTAGTTTTTCACATCCTGGGATACTATCTTAATTTTATTATTTCAAAGATCAGCTACATCCTAGAAGTAACATCAGATACAATCAAACTTTCTGACTTCTAGGCTCCAATGGGGCAGCCCATCAGATCCTTGGGAAGTCAATCAACATTATCAAAGAGAATGCAAATCAGAGCAGACCTCCAAACATCTAGGTCTTTGTAAATCATTGTCTTGAATCTGCTATACCTGGGGACCTAAACAGGAAAGGCTTGTCTTATCTGAAGCTTTGAGAATTCTAGGCACCAAGTCTTTGGAAATCGAACAGGTCTTTGGAAGTCAGTTAACATTTTACAGAATGATGCAAATGAGAGCAAGTTTCAAAGCCTTTAGGTTTGTTTAACACAAATCTATGCCAAAACCACTTCTCCAAAGCATCTGTATGTGAACTGACCCCCAAGATCCAATGTTTTGGCTTGCTTCATTGGAGTCTATAAAAGAGTTCTTACTCTTATGAATGGTAACAGCAGTGTTTCTTTTATACCATGCCAAGGTTAATGTATACTTTTAATGTTATATCAATTAAATTATCAAAGACTTACTTCATAAAACTTGGCAAAATAAAATTCATTTTGAAAAAGAAAAGATCTAGAATATCAAGGGAAATGATGAAAAACATAGGGAAGGAAGGGGAATAATACTGCTAGACCTCAAACTGTATTATGAAACAGAAGTCACCAAAACTATCCGGTGTTGGCTAGAAAATAGATATAGCTCAATGGAACAGACTAGACAAGGGAGAGTCAGAAACAATGGAGCTCAGTAAGCCCATGTTCAAGAAACCAGAAAACATAATTACTTAGGAAAGAACTCCCCATCTAATAAAAATTTCTGGGGAAACTGGAAGGCAGTCTGGCAGAAATGTTTAGATTACTATTCACAATACATTCTAGATAGATATATGAACTTATTATATATCATACTGTAAAAAATAGAAGAGAAGCAGATCATCTACCTTACACAGCTATAGAGAGGAGATGTGTTTGGCCTTCATTCTCAAAGGGGACGATGACATCAGGGAAACGATGACATGACTTGCAGTTGACTTGGATTTGAGGGAGGGAGGACTGTACAAGGTCACCAGGCTCACTTTCTCCTCCAGAGCCATCTGGGTCCAGTGGCCAGATGTTCATCAGGATGACTGGAGATGGCCCAGGATGCAGTGGGAGACTCTGACCCTTTTAGGATAAGGGCTTTTCAGATTCTCACTTTGAGTGAGATAATGCCCATTCAGTGAATAGGCCTCTTTAAGAGGGTGTTCCCCTCCTAGTCTGGAGAGGAGATGTGTTATGAATCAAATGAGGGACAGAGGTAATTACAAAAGATAAAACAGATTGATTAAATAATACTGAAAAGCTTCTGTAGAGACAGCATTAATGCACCCAGGATGAGAGAAGCAATTGAATTGGAAAAAAATCTTCGTGTCAAATTTCTCTGATAAGGATTTTATAGCTAAGCTATATTAATATATATGAATTTTATATATTAATATATAACATATAGTCATAAATATGTGTTTTGTGTATATATACGTATATATGTATGTAGTCATGTACATATTTACATATAACACCAAAAGCTATTTCCTGATATGTAAGTGGTCAACAGATATGAACAAAGAATTCGCAACTGAGGAATTGCAAACTATTAATGATTATAAGAAATAATGCTCCAGATCACTAATAAGAAAAGAAATGCAAATCAAGACAGCCCTGAGACTTGTAGCAGGTAAAATCGGAAATAACCAACCAAACAAAGGTGCAAGCTTTTGAGCATATTGATTTATTAAGCAATACATGCCAACTGCGTGATAAATTGGGACCAGGCTTCCTCAACTTGACACTAGACCCCATATACAGGGGGAAAGAGATTTTCATGCATTAAAAGATAACAATAAGCAGAACATAAACCAGGATATGAGATCAGATCATCTGATTTCTCACTGGAGGAAAGATTAGTACCTTTCTGACTTGGAAGGGGATGAGTGAATTTTGAGAACTGAGAGCAGGGAATGTGAGTGGGCACAAAATCAGAAAGATGTCCTGCTCCCCCAGTGTCTGTAAACAATCAAGAGAACATGGAAACGATAACTGGTTGATCAGTATGGGGCCAGTTTTCAGATAAGACATAGGCTTTACTTGATATATATATATATATATATATATATATATATATATATATATATATATATAATTGCATCAATCCTTGGATCTTACTGGGTTTCCGGTCAGCATAGCCTAGGCCAGGGGTAGGGAACCTGTGGTCTCAAGGCCCCACATGGCTTTTTAGGTCCTTGGGTGCAGACTTTTGACTGAGTCCAAGTTTTACAGAACAAATCCCCTTAATAAAAGAATGTGAAGTTTGGATTCAGTCAAAGGGCCACACTTGAGGGCCTAGAGGGCCTTGAGACCACAGGTTCCTCACCCCTGACCTGGGCCCTTAGTTAAGGGTGGCTAAAGTAGAGGTAATGCAGCTTCCCACCTACATAGGTCTTGGTTCAAAATTTTCTCATGAGACAGAAATTGAACTAGACCCATAACTGAATAGAAAGGGAACTGAGCTAGATCCAGAATTGAGTCACAAGATGGAGTCAGTGTGCTTCACTCAGTTCCCACAGGTTTCACCTTATGCCCTGAAAATTAACAAAGATGACAAAAGATGGCTATAGTCAATGTAGGTTGTGGAATATAGGCACATGATAGCATTGCTGGCAGAGCTGAGAATCAGTACAACCATTTTTGTTTGTTTGTTTTTTGGAGGGGGGAAGGCAGGGCAGTTGGGGTTAAGTGACTTGCCCAAGGTCACACAGCTAGTAAGTGTTAAGTGTCTGAGGCCAAATTTGAACTCAGGTTCTCCCGATTCCAGGGCCAGTGCTCTATTCACTGTATCACCTAGCCGCCTCTAGTATAACCATTTTGGAAAACAGTTTGGAACTATGCAAATAAAGTGACTAAAATATCCATACCCCTGACCCAGAGATGCCTTTACAATGCCTCAAGGAGGTAATTGATAAGAAGAAAGTCTTATTATATACCAAAATCTTTATAGTTGCACTTTTTGTGATGCAAAGAGTTGGGAAAAAAAATCAGATGCTCATCAATGAAAATAGATGCCTGTCAACTTGAGGAATGGCTAAACAAACTGTAGTACATGAATGGAAGAGAATATTACTGTGCTGATGATGAAAGTGCTGCATGCAGAGAAACACTGAAAGATTTACATGAAATGATGTAGAGCAAAATAAATAAGAGCCAAGAAAACAATCTAACAAAAGGCCACAAGCATGTAAATGGAAAGAACAACCACACACACAAATAAAAACTGAATATAGCCATATTATAAAGCAAAAACATGACTCGAATTAAAAGATATGAGAAGACATCCCACCCCAACCTCCGTAGATGTGAGAGATAAACAAATTTTGCGCACAATACATATTTGCAGACTTCTTTTTTTTTTAATTTTCTCTTTTTCTGTCTTTAAAAATAATATTTGATATATGGGTTAGCTCTTTGGGAGAAGTGGGGGGATGTTATTGGAAATGATGGTGATATAAAAAAGACATCAATTAAAAACTTGTTTTAAATGAATAAATTTGAAAAGGCGTCAAAACTCCCAGAGATCCAACTCCTTCAGGCCGTTGACATTATTTTCTGATCTCTGAGGCTTGACCATGATGGGCAATTCCGAGACTCAGGTGAGACAAGATAGACATCTGTCTAGTATTAAAAGGACTGTCAGGAGAAATGATGAAAAGATTAAATTTAGCCCTATTAAACAAAACTAGGAACAACTAGTGGGTAAAAATTGCAGAAGCAGATTCTGTCTCAATGTGCAGAACAACTTCCTTACCCTTGGAGCTGTCCAAAAGTAGAGTGGCCTGTCCTGGGAGGTGGTGGGTTTCCTGTCACTAGTGGTCTTCAAACTAAATTCATTTGATAATTTGTTTGGAAATAGAATACAGGGGAATTCTCATTTAGTTTGGAATAGTGACCTTGGAAATTCTTTCCAGCTCTGAGATTCTGTGATTCTGGGGTGGGGGGAAGAGGGGAAACTGAAGGGTTAATGAAATATTAAAGATCTTCCCTATGCATTCATAGGCCTATGTGAATACATGTGTTGTTCTTTCTCCTTGGAACCGGGGCTGTGTTCCCAGGACTAGAAAGTTACCTTGCCCTGGTTCCCAGGACTTTTGTTCAACCTGTTCTTGGCTGATTCCTTTTCCTGGAAGTGTTGCCCACCCTTCTAGGAACAAACGGAATCCATCTTGTGTCCCTTTGAACACAAATGTTTTGCCATTTCAATCATGGATGTTTTGCCCCTTTGGACCCTGGCCAGGTCCAGAGCTGCAACACATGCAGCTCAGTTAGTTACTCTACGTCACATAAGGCTCTGATGACAGCCAATTAATTGGCTCAACACCTTCTTTATCTAAAACTGGATATAACCTGGAGAAATTCACCTAGTCTTTGGAGTTCACCCAGAGAGAGGACACTCTGCCCAGGACATTTTCCCAGTCCAATGGAGATTGAACCAGGACTCCCCAGCCACGTGACCCAGGTGTAGGTATTCCCCCTATTTGGTGATATATGTAAATATTTCTATTATTCTGTTAGACTTTATATGTATTTTTCTTTTGGCTTTTTGGAGGGGGGAAGGCAGGGCAATTGGGGTTAAGTGACTTGCCCAAGGTCACACGGCTAATACGTGTTAAGTGTCTGAGGCTGGATTTGAACTCAGGTCCTCCTGACTCCAGGGCCGGTGCTCTATTCACTGCAGCACCACCTAGCAGCCACATATGCATATTTCCATATTTCTTTAATCCTGTTTTATATTGTCTTTGTGTGCAAAATAAATGTTATATTGATTCTAATATGGTGTCAGCACACTCATTATAGTGTACGATCCAATCCTGAGAATAGTTAAAGTAGCTGCACGTATCTCCTTAAGGATACAGGAACACAAAAACCTATTACTAACATGTAATGTTGGCCTAAATGGTTCACTAAGCTGCAATATCCAATATAGCCACTAGATGTCAACAAAATGCAATGGTTTGTTTTTCCATGGAAATTAATTGGTCAAAAAGCATTTATTAAGCCCCTGTTACATGTCAGGCCCTGTCCTAGGTACTGGTGATCCAATGGAAAAATGAAACAGCCCCTGTCCAGAAGGAGTTTACATCCTAGTGGTGGATGCAGTGGGTCCGTGTATAGTTATATATATACAAAATATAAACAAAATTCTAGTTAATGGTAGGGTCATGGGAGGGGGAAGAGATACTAAGCCTCATGTAAGAGGTGGCACTGAAGAAACTAAAGATTCTCAGAAGCAGAGGTGAGGATGGAATGCACTCCAGCCATATGGAACTTGCAAAGGCTTGTAAATGGGAAATATTTTTGTGTGGGAAGTTTTATGTGTGATGCACAAAACAAAGCCAATTTTACATGAATAATGGGGGAGATATGTAAACAAATATGTATAAACAAGTTATATACAGGCTAAATGGGGCACACTTAAGAAAGGATAGGTATTATAATTAGAGGCGTTGGGAAAGACTTGCTGTAGAAGGGGGAATATTGCCTAGGAATTGAAGGAAGCCAGGAAAGGCAGGGAAGAGGAGGGAGAGCATTTCAGGCAGCATTTCAGGAGAGCATTCCAGCATTTCGGATGGCCAGAGAAAATGTCCAGACCTGAGAGATGGAGTGTTTTTTTTTCTGGAACAGCAGTGAGGGCAGGATCCAATTTAGCAGGGAATAAGCTACTGGAAATAAAAGGTTGAGCTTAGGTTATGAAGGGCTTTGAATGCCAAACAGGATTTTACATTTGACCTTGAAGGTAACAGAGGCACTGGAGTGTGACATGGTCAGACCTGCACTTTAAGAAAACTACTTGATGGCTGAATGGGGCATGGGTTGAAGCAGGGAGAGACTGGAGGCAGGCAGAGCCACCAGCAGGCTGGGCAGTAGGCCGAGGGTGAGGGGCTGAGTGATGGCAGGATCAGAGAAGAGAAGAGGGCATATGTGAGAGGTGTCACAAAGGCAAAATTGACAAGTCTGGATGAAAGATTGGATGTGGAGGTGAGAGATAGTGAAGAGTCATGAGTAATCCCTGGGGTGCAGGTATGAGGGCTGAGATCAGGTTGGAGTTGTCCTCTCCAGCAGCAGGGAAGGCAAAAGGGAGAGCAGAATTTCAGGGGAGAGACAAAGTGTTTGCTTTGAACATACTGAGTTTAAGATGTTTGCTGGACATTCAGTTCAAGATGTCTGAAAGATAATTGGAAATGGAAGATCAGAATTCAGTAGAGAGGCTAGGGAAATATAGGTCATTTGGAGAACCATCAACACAGAGATGCTAATTAAATTCATGGAAGCTGATTAGATTAACAAGTAAAGTATTACAGAGAACCTTGTGGAACACTTCTGCTTAGAGAGTATGAACTGGATGAAGATCTGGCAAAGAAGACAGAGAAGGAGCAGTCAGATGGGTAGAAGGAAAACTAGGAGGGGTATCCAGAAAACCTATAGAGAAGATAGTATCAAAAAGAAGAAAGTGGTCAAGTGTCAAGGGCTGCAGAGAAGTCAAGGAAAATGAGGACTGAGAAAAGTTATGCATTCAGCAATTAAGAGATCATTGGTAACTTTGGAGAGAGCAGTTTCATTGGAATGATTAGATACAGAAGCTGGAATGTAAAGGGTTATGAGAGAATGAAAGGAGAGGATATGGAGACACCTATTGTAGACAATCTTTTCAAGGATTTTAGTCACAAACGGCAGATGTGTGAATGAAAGTTATCAGGGGTGGAGGGATCAATGGAGGGTTTTGGGTTTTGTTTTGTGTTTCAGAATGGGAAAGACATGGACATATTAGCAGGAAGTAGGACAGATCCAGTTCACAGGAAGAGAATGAAAAAAAGTGAAAGAGTGGGGATGACACAGGATATGAGATGGAGTGGGATCACTTGAAGTGGCAGAGGGATTGGCCATTGTAAAAAATCAGGATACTTCATCATATGAGATGGATAAATGAGGATGTAATGGCAGAAGACATATGAGTAGTGTGAGAGGAGGAGGGGAGAAGAGAGAACTCATGGCAAATTAACTTAATATTTTCTGTAACATGAGGCAAGGTCCTTAGCTGAAAGGGTGAGAAGATATGAAGCCATGTGAGATTTGAGGAGAGATGAAAATATTTAGAAGAGCCTCTGGGGAGAGTGGGATAGCAAGTTGATTACACAGATATACAAAGATTGCCTAGCAGCACTGAAGACCCAATTGAAGTTGTATAACATAAATTGTAGTGAATCTAGTCAGAGAACAGTCGTATAATTTATGCCACCTTGGTTTAACAGCATATGTTAACAACAGTGCTGAATGATGGCAGTGATCCAAGGCTGAGGCTTGGCAGTGCATAATTGGCGAAATGATAATGGACTAGGGATTCAAGAGAGGAGGATAGTGTAGAGTTGAATTGGTTCAGCAAGTGGTCAAGCTGGGGAAAAGAGTTCTCCTCTTGGTAATGGTTAGTGCAGGTGAGGTGAATATCCTGGGATAGAAGTGAGGGGTCAAGGGATTGAAGCTCATAGTGGTGATGCAGACTTGGGTTTGTAAGGGAAGGTACAGGGAGAGGTGAAAAGTCAATAGATTATGGCAGAATGAGGGGACTTCAAAATTCTTGAACTTGGAGATGGTACATTTGTGGGTGATAGCAAGATCAAAGGTATGACCATCTTGGTCTAATAGATATAGAGGGGCATGACTTTTCTTGTGAAAAGAATTGCATATGTTTATGTTTACACACAAAAGTTTTCATGTACATGTGAAAGAAGCTCAATGGTGTGACTACCTTGAAACTTCCAGTGTAAAATATCTGAAATAATAAAGAACGTCTAGATTAAGCATTATGTATGTATATATGTATATACACACACATATATATATAAATTTTGCTTTCATATTAAAAGATGATCTAGTTTCATTTATAATATCAATTCTGAGGCAATATTAGAACAAATGCCTACTCAACTAGTGACTGAAAGAGATCATATTGGTTATAGTACAAATATTTTGAAACTCCTTTAGTTCAGTGTTGTTCTTTCTTTTCTAAGGGTCTGTGAATACTTCATCCATCAGTACATGACAGATAATTATTTAAGTTCTTACAAGGAAGAAAAATTTCACAAAAAGGTATGGGAGAAAAGGAAGATTGCTGTTAGTATTCATAAAAGGAACTCTCTAATAGACTCCAAGACAGATTTTCAACGTGTTCTCAAAGAAGCCTGCATTTTCAGGCATAATTTCTGTATCTGCCATTACCTACTTTGAAACATTACATCTTATAGGGTTCTAAAGAGGAGCTTCCAGTGGGAAAATTCAGCCCTACATATCACTCAATATAACACAACAAACAATGTTTTGTTGTATTCAAAATTTTATTGAAAAAAACTCAAGATAATGATTGTAAATAATGAAACAAGGTAAAGTCTATTCCACACATTTGTTGGCATCTTTAAAGTAGTTTATTAAATTAAATTTGGAAAATGCAGCTCTGTTGTGATGCTCTCTACACCATTTGAATTCTATCCATTTTATAATTACTCCACACAAACCTGTCTAAGGGAAGCTTCACGTGTATGAGCTAGGCTCCACCACTTGGGAAAAGCACATGCACAGAACAGTAACTTTCCACATCTACAAAATGGGCAAGTCTTTTCAGCCTTTTTTGGTTTTGTTACATTGCACACTCTGAGATTAGCATGAAGCAAGGCTTCAACCAAACTTCATTAAACACAAACCAAGGAGACAGGCCCCACTGACCCAGCCCGGCGCCTGGCGCCTGCCCCCACCCCCCTGCTGATCCACTAACCACAAGGGCCATTCCCAGGCCTATCACCACAGGGCAGGGATCAGATTGAGCTGGGTAAGAGACAAAGGCAGCAGGGGCAGCAGCTACTCCCAGGACTACCCATCCACAGACTGGAAACGTAAAAACCCCCTATCTGAACTTTCAGGGACCAAGATGGCAAATGAACCCCAGCTGCTCCAATTCCTCCCTCTGGCCCAAAAAAACAGTAATTATTGCCCCAGAAGAAAATTTTAAGCAGTAAAAGCTTAGGAACCCCGGAGGAAGGGCATGGCTAAGGTCCTGCCTCAAAATGGGAAGAAAGCAGGCTACAAAGACAAAGACAAAGACTCTGAAATCCCATTACAGTGAGAGGGAGGAATCAAACTCAGAAGGAGACAGTATTGACTCCATACCCGCAGCTGAAGCCTTAACAGAAACTACGACCTGGTCTCAGGCACAGAAAGCATTCCTAGATGAGCTCAAAAAGAACTTTGAAATCTGGTTTAGAGAGGCAGAAGATAAAATCAACACCTCTTACGAAACAAAATTGTGAAATTAGAAAAACATTACAATGAAGAGAACAGCTCCTTAAAAAGTAAAATGTGTGGTAGGATCTGAAGATGGCAGCATAGAAGCAACAAGGTTCCACAGCTCCCACATAGCCACCTCAAATACCCATAAAATATGACTCTAAACAAATTTTAGGGCTCCAAAATGCACAAAAATACAGAAAAACACATCTCCCACTGAAGGCAGCTCAGCAGTAAGGGATCATTGTAGCAGCTCTGGGAGCTGAAACCAGCCCAGCTGGAAACCTCGGCTTGGCCCCAGGGTAGCCAAGACGAGCCTCAGCTGGAGCCTTCAGGAGAGTGGATCAGTGGCAGCTGTGGCAGAATTATCAAGCCATAAGAAACAAGGACTAAGTAAAGGGTCAGGGGAACTCAGCTAAATTTGGGGGAGAAAAGCAGTCACGCCGAACAGCCTCCAGGGCAAGGAAGCGGCAGAAGCGGCGGCCCAGCAGCCACCTCCACGTGGCTGCTTCAGAGCTCCTGGCCTGCAGACTGCAGGGGGGCCAAGCGATCATTCAGAGGCTAAGTGTTCTTGCGCTGAGTAGCCTGGATCCGGATCATGGTCTTGGGTGGTGGTCCTGCAGTGCATTTTCAGTGAGCCAGAGCTGGTGAGGGCTGCAAAAAACCAGCAGCCTCCTAATAGCTCCAGTAGCTGCAAAAACACTAGCCATTTGGGACAGAGCTTTCCCCTCTGGAAGCAGAGTTCTATAGAGCTAAAAAGTCAAGTAATTGACTGGCAATATGAGCAGGCAAAGGAAGCAAAGTAAGAACAGCAATCCAACTTTAGATTTCTTTTTTGGGGACAAAAAGGATCAAAGCATGGAACGAGAGGAAGACAACACAGTCAGAACTCCTGTACCAAAAACTTCCAAGAAAAATGTAGACTTTTTACAAGCCATACAGCAGCTTAAGAAGGATTTTGAAAACCAAATAAGAGAAATGGAGGAAAAATTGGAAAGAGAATTAAGAATGATGCAAGAAAATCATGAAAAGAGTCAACGACCTCACTGAAGAAAATAACACCTTAAAAAATAGATTAACTCAAATGGCAAAAGAGGCCCAAAAGGCCAATGAGGAGAAGAATGCCTTAAAAAGTCAAATTTGTCAGATGGAAAAAAGATCTCAAAAGCTTTCTGAAGAGAATAATTCCTTCAGAATTAGAATGCAGCAAATGGAAG
>CM053582.1:3094117-3126161 GCA_028627135.1 Pseudochirops cupreus
TGACCATATTTTCCCCTGAAGCATTATACTCAGTTTTGCTGGGTAGGTGATTCTTGGTTTTAATCCCAGCTCCTTTGACTTCCAGAATATCATATTCCAAGCCCTTTGATCCCTTAATGGAGAAGCTGCTAGGTCTTATCCTGCTTGTGTTTCCACAATACTTACATTATTTCTTCCTGACGGCTTGCAGTATTTTCTCCTTGACCTGGGAACTCTGGAATTTGGCTATAATATTCCTAGGAGTTTTCTTTTTGGCATCTTTTTCAAGGGGTGATCAGTGAATTCTTTCAATTACTATTTTGCCCTCTGGTTCTAGAATATCCAGGCAATTTTGCTTTATAATTTCTTGAAAGATGGTGTCTAGGCTCTTTTTTTTATCATGGCTTTCAGGTAGTCCAATAGTTTTAAAATTATCTGTCCTGGATCTATTTTCCGGGTCAGTGTTTTTTCCAACGAGATATTGCACATTGCCTTCTGTTTTGTTGTTTGTTTTTTTTTTTCATTTGTTTGGATCTGTTTTATAGTATCTTGATTTCTCATGAAGTCATTAGATTCCAATTGCTCCAGTCTAATTTTAAAGGAATTGTTTTCTTCTGTGAGTTTCTGAAATTACTTTTCCATCTGACAAATTGACTTTTTTATGGCATTCTTCTCCTCATTAACATTTTGAGCCTCTTTTGCCATTTGAGTTAGTCTACTTTTTAAAATGTTATTTTCTTCAGTGTTTTTGAGGGGGTCTCCTTTAGCAGGCTGCTGACCTGCTTTGCATGATTTTCTCACATCATTCTCATTTCTCTTCCCAGTTTTTCTTCCACTTCTCTTACTTGATTTTCAAAATCCTTCTTGAGCTCCTCCATGGCCTGTAACTAGTTCATATTTTTCTTGGAAGCAGGAGTTCTGACTTTGTTGTCTTCTTCCCATTCCATGATTTGATCCTTTTTGTCCCCAAAAAAGGAATCTATGATCTAAAAGGCACAGAGGAAAGGTGATATATATACATAGTACCCCTCATTTCTCTGACTCAGCCTGCTTGAACCCTCGCCTCAGAAATCTCAAGCAGGAGCTTAGAGATGTTTGAGATTAGGTGGGAAAAGGGCACTCAACCCTCATTGGGATATGGCTCAAAGGATATACTCAGTCCCTGAAGTTGGATCTCAAATGTGTTTTCCCATTCCCCACTCCTATGAATAAAGGTTACTTTTCAGAGTGTCAGACTTTACTCTCATTATAACATAAGTAGTCTTTTTGGTCTCGTACTTCTATTTATAGTTCTTTCTCTGGAGGCAGATAGCATCTTCCTTCATAGGTCCTTTATAGCTGAATTAAGTATTTACAATACTCAAAATAACTTAGTCATTCACAGCTGGTCTTTGAATAATATTTCTGTTACTGTATTCAATGTTCTCTTGGTTCTGCTCATTTCACTCTTCATTATTTTCTGCAAGTCTTTTCATTTTTTTAAAAAATCAACCAGCTCATAATTTCTTATAGTACAGTAATATTTCATCATAATCATATGCCAGTATTTGTTTAGCCACGCCCCAGCTGACAGGCATGCACTCAATTTCCAGGTTTTTTTAATACCACAAAGAGAACATATAAGTACTTTTTTTCTTTTTCCTTGATCACCTTGGGAAACAGGCCTAATAGTAGTATTGCTGGGTCAAAGGGTATAGGCAGTTTAATAACTCTTTGGTCATAATTCCAGATTGCTCTCCAGAATGGTTAGATCAGTTCACAGTTTGGCCAACAGCTAATTACTGTCCCAATTTTTCCACATCCCCTCTAACATTTGTCATTTTCTCTTCCTGTCATTTTAGCCAATCTGATAGGTATAAGGTGATATTTCCAAGTTGTTGTAATGTGTATTTCTTGAACCAAGAATTATTTAGAACATTTTTCATAGGATTAGATATAGCTTTGATTTCTTGATCCAAAAACTTCTGCTCATATCCTTTGACCAACTGGAGAATGATTCATGTTCTATAAATTTGACAAAGTTTTTTATATATTTGAGATATGAGATTTTTGTCTTAAAAACTGTCTATAAAATGCCCCCTCCCAATTTTCTGCTTTCCTTCTAATCCTGGCTCCACTGATTTTACTTGTGTAAAACCTTTTTAATTTAATGTAATCAAAATTATCCATTTTATACCTCACAATGCTCTCTATCTTGTTATTCATAAATTGTTCTCCAGTAATATGTCCCATGTTCTTCTAATTTTCTTGTGTTATCTCCCTTTATATCTAGCTCATGTGTCCATTTTGACCTTATCATGGTAAATAATATAAGATATTGGCCTATGAACAATTTGTGCCAGACTGCTTTCCAGTTTTCCCAACATTATTTTTTAACAAATAATGAATTGTTGTGCCAAAAGCTTAAAGTTTTACATCTGTCAAACAAAGGGTTATTATAATCATTTGCTATTGTGTATTGTATATATATCCCATTCCACTGACCCACATTTCTATTTCTTAGACAGTATCAGATAGTTTTGATAATTACTGTCTTATAATATAGTTTAAGACCTGGTACTACTAAACCTCCTTCCCTTTACATTTTTTTCCATTAATTCCTTTGTTAGTCCTGACCTTTGATATTCTTCCACATGAATTTTGTTAATATTTTTCTGGCTCATTAAAATATTTTTTTTTTGGTAATTTAATTGGGAGGATTTATTTTATATTCTGCTACTTTGCTAAAATTATTATTTCAAGTAACTTTAGTTGAATCTCTAGGATTTTCCAAGTATATTATCATATTATCTGCAAAAGCAATAATTTTATTACCTTGTTGTACATTCTGATTCCTTCTATTTCTTTTTCTTCTCTTATTGATATTGCTAGCATTTCTATTGCAATATTGAATGATATTGATGATAATGAGTGTCCTTATTTCGCTTCTGATCTTATTAGGAAGATTTCTAGCTCATCCCCATCACAAATGAGTTTGCTGATGATTTTAGGTAGATGTTTCTTATCATTTTAAGGAAACAGATATGGTGGTTATTTTTTAAGGAAAAATTTATTTATACTCATGGTTTCAAGATTTTTAAATAGGAATGAATGCTGTATTTTGTCAAAAACTTTTTCTGCATCTATTGATATAAATTTCTGATTTTTGCTACTTTTGTTATTAATACAATCAATTATTATGTTAATAATTTTCCTTATGTTAAACCATTCTTACATTCTGGGTATAAATCCCACTTGGTCATAATGTATAATCTTTGTGATACATTGTTGTAGTCACCTAGCTAGTACTTTACTTAAGATTTTTGCATCCACATTCATTAATGAAAGTGGTCTATAATTTTCTTTTTCTGTTTTTGCTCTTCCTGATTTAGGTATAACTACTGTATTTGTTTCATAAAAGGAGTTTGGTAGGAAGAGTGAGAGAGTATGGACACAGGGAGGATATTTTCAGGCAAAAATAGAAAAGAAGGTGAATAAGAGAGGGTATAGAACAGTAGTAGGCTGCATAATCAAGGATATATTGGGGAGGAGACACTATTATGGGGCAGTGTCCTTTCTGACACCTACAATAATTGTTCTGATAAGTGAGGGTACAATAGAAAAGATGAACACATGGAGTAAGCCTCAAAAGGCAAAGGCAAAAAGTGTATACGTGGGAGAGCCTAGAAAATGGATATCTTTGGAAACTTCAATTGAATGAAGAATACAGAGGAGAGAGAGAGAGAGAGAGAGAGAGAGAGAGAGAGAGAGAAGATAATTTTGGGGTCATAAATCAAAGAATGAGGGTTGGGAGTAGATAGAAAGAGAAGATAATGAAGAGAGTGAGAGGAAACCTTTTTGGAAAGAGATACAAAGAAAATGAATATTTGAAGGGGAGGAGAAAAAGAGGTAATGTCAAATGAGAAGAAGGGATCATGGTTGAAAGGAAAAGAGCCAGTGGGGATAGGGATACTGTAAAAAAGATTAAAGTAAAGTATCCAAATGTACATTATACTGTGTCTATAACAGAAAAGTGAACTTGAAACTGAAAAGCTTCTTCACAGACAACATTAATGGATCTGAAATAAGAAGTGAAGAGGTAAAAACAAACAAAAAATAACAACTTTGTACTGCATTTCTCTTATAAATGTTTGTTATGCAAGAGATATAAATCTTAATAATATAGAATGCTATATATACATATAGTAATAGATCATATATAATATTTTCACCCTTAATAAATATATATGAGACTAATAGTCATTCACACACAGATAAATGGTCAAAAGATATGCACAAACAATTCTCAAAAGAACTGCAACATATGATAATACATGGAAAAAATGTTTCAAATCATGAATAAGATGAGAAATAAAAATCAAAACCACCCTAAGGTTTGACCTTACATCCTGAAAAGTGGCAAAAATGACAGAAAATGACAACAGTCAGTGTTAGAGAAGTTGTGGAAAGATGGACACATCTAAAACATTATAGGTGGAGCTATGAAATGACACAAACATTATGGAAAGCAATTTGAAATTTTGCATATAAAAGGACTAAAATTTCCATATCCTTTGAACCAGAGACTTCATTACTGGGCTTATAGCCTGAGGAAACTATTTCTAAGAAAAATGTCCCCATATTCTCCATATATTTATCACAGCACTTTCTATAACAGCTAAGAATTGGAAACAAATTAGATGTCCATTAATGGGGGAATGACTAAGCAAACTGTGGTATATGAATGTAATGGGATATTGCTGTTTTGTAAGAAATGATATGTGGAAGGTAGAGCCAAGATGACAGAATAAAGACAGGAACTCATCTGAGCTCTCCCAAATTTCCCTCAAAACAACTGTAAAATATTGCCTCAAAGCAAATTCTGGAGTGGTAGAACCAACAAAAGAATGGGGTGAAACAATTTTCCAATTCAAGATAACTTAGAAGTAGTCAGGAAAGGCCTATCTCACTGGGGTTAGAGTAAAGTACAGTCCACCACAGGCCACACCCCAACAATCCAGCAGCAGGCAAGGGAAGGATGTGTGACTGAATTGGCAATATCCCTTTGGAAAAACAACTTACCTGGAAAAGAGATTCAGGAAAGATAACTTAAGAATTACTGGACTAGCTAAAAGCCACAAACAAAAAAAAAGAGCCTAGACATCACCTTTCAAGAAATTATCAAGGAAAACTTCCCTGATATTCTAAAACCAGAGGATAAAATAGAAATTGAAAGAATCCACTGATCACCTCCTGAAAAAGATCCCAAAATGAAAACTCCCAGGAATATTATAGCCAAATTTAAGAGCTCCCAGGTCAAGGAGAAAATACTGCAGGCAGTCAGAAAAGCAAAACAAAATGATTCAAGTATGAGGGAGCCACAGATAGGATAACACAAGATTTAGCACCATCAACCTTAAAGGATCAGAGGGCTTGGAATATGATATTCCAGAAAGCAAAGGAGCTAAGATTACAACCTAAGATCAACCTACCCAAAAAAACTGAGTATACTCCTTCAGGGGAAAAAATGAATATTCAATGAAATAGAGGACTTTCAACACTTCCTGATTCCTGACCAGAGCTGAAAAGAAAATCTGACTTTCAAACACAGTTTCGAGAGAAGCATAAAAAGGTTAAAAGGAAGGGGAAATCATAAGGGACTTAATAAAGTTAACAATAATGCTTACATTCCTACATGAGAAAATGATACTTGTAACTCCTAAGAAATTTCTCATTAGGACAATTAGAAGAGACATAAGGTCATGACTGTGAGTTAAATAAGATGGGATGATATTTTAAAAAATAAAATTAAGGGGTGAGAAAGAGGAATGCCCTGGGAGAAATGAAAAGGAAGAAGTACAATGGGGTAAATTATCTCACATAAAAGAGACAAGAAAGAGCTTTAACAGTACAAGATGGGGGAGTTGGAGGAGGAACATGTGAAACTTGCTCTCATCAGAATTGGCATAAAGAGGGAATGATATACATAGTCAATTGGGTATAAGGATGTATCTTGCCCTATAGGAAAGTAGGAGGGGAAGGGCATAAAAGAAGGGGAGTGAGTTAAGCTGACAAAAGAGAGGGCAGATTAAGGGAGGTAGCAGTGATAAGCAAAAAACTTTTGATGACAGACAGAGGGAAAAGACAGAGGAGAAAAAACAGAAGGGAAATGTGATGGAGGGAAATAAAATTAGTAGTCATAACTGAAACATTTTGCAGTAAGTCTCTCTGATAAAGGCCTCATTTCTCAAATACATGCAGAAATGAGTCAAATTTATAAAAATATGAGCCCAGTTGACAAATGGTCAAAAGATATGAACAGGAAGGTTTTAGATGAAGTAACTGAAGCTAGATATAATCATATGGAAAAAAATCCTCTAAATCATAATTGATTGGAGAAATGCAAATTAAGACAATTGGAAGGGGGGCAGAGACAAGATGGTGGAGTAAAAGCAGGAACTTGCTTGAACTTGTGCTCCAACCACCTTCAATAACTGTAAAATATGGCTCTAAACAAATTTTAGTGCTACAGAACACACAAAGTGACAGAAAGGAACAAATCTCCTGCTGAAGGCAGTGTGGGAGGCCTACAGGAAGAGTCTATTTCACTGAGCTGGGGGCTGAGCACAGTCCTGCATGGGCCATGCCAGCAGAGACTAGTAACACAGACTGGCCAGAGCAGATCTCAAGGGATCAAATCACTGCCAGCTGCGGTGGTTTCCAGACTTCTCAACCCATAAATGCCAAAGATAAAGTAAAAGGTCAGTGGGGAATCTCAGTTGGAACTGGGTGAGAGAAGAGTGTGGTATGGCCCCTGTTGCCAGGGCAGTGGAGGTGGTGGTGGCTGCAGCTGCTGCCACAGTGGCTGCCTCCTGAGCTCCAGCTCCACAGATCATGTGGGGACCAAGTGACGGTCAGAGAGAAATTGCAGGACTCTCTTTGCTGATGCTGAGGCAGGATTCTCTTGCTTTCCCCTGCTTGGATCTGGGTCACAGGCTTGGATGGTGGTCCTGGGGTGAGGAGCATGGCAGAGGTTATGCTGGTTGTGGAGAGGGCATCCTCCTCACAGTTCTGAAATTGGTGTCTAGGAGAAGCTCTGACAACAGCTGAACAAAATTCCAGAAATTTGGGACATAGCACTCTCTGGAAGCAGAGTTCTGCCATGACAAAGAGCTCAAACGTCAAGTAACTGCCTAGCAAGATGAGGAAACAGAGGAAGAGAAATCAGACTGTAGAATCTTGCTTGGGTGACAAAGAAGATCAAAACATAGAACCAGAAGAAGACAACAAAGTCAAAACTCATGCATCAAAAAACTCCAAGAGAAATATGAATTGTTTGCAGGCCATGGAGGAGCTCAAGAAGGATTTTGAACATCAAGTAAGAGAAGTGGAGGAAAAATTGGGAAGAGAAATGAGAATTTTGAAAGAAAATCATGAAAATCAAGTCAACAACCTGACTGAAGAAAATAACACCTTAACCAATAGACTAACTCAAATGGCAGAAGAGTCCAAAAAGCTAATAAGGAGAAGAATGCCTTAAAAAGTAGAATTGGTCAGCTGGAAAAGGAATTTCAAAAGCTCACTGAAGAAAATAATTCCTTCAAAATTTGATTGGAGCAAATAGAAGCTAATGACTTTATGAGAAATCAAGATACTATAAAACAGGTCTTAAAAAATGAAAAAAAAAGGCAATGTACAATATCTCATTGGAAAAACCACTCACCTGGAAAATAGATCCAGCAGAAATAATTTTAAAATTGTTGAAATATCTGAAAACCATGATAATAAAAAGAGTCTGGACACCATATTTCAAGATATTCTCAAGAGAAACTGCCCTGATGTTCTAGAACCAGAGGGAAAAATAGTAATTGAAAGAATTCACCGTTCACCTCTTGAAGAAGATCCCAAAATGAAAACTCTTAGGAATATTGTAGCCAAATTTCAGAGTTTCCACATCAAGGAGAAAATATCACAAGTTATCAGGAAGAAATGATTTGAGTATTGTGGAAACACAATCAAGATAACACAAGACCTATCAACTTTTGCATTAAGGGATTGAAAGGCTTGGAATATGACATTCCAGAGGTCAAAGGAGCTAGGATGAAAATCAAGAATCACCCATCCAGCAAAACTGAATATAACACTTCAGGGGAAAATATGGACATTCAATGAAATAGAGGACTTTTCAAGCATTCTGGATGAAAAGACTAAAGCTGAACAGAAAATTTGGCTTTCAAATATAAGAAGCAAGAGAAGCATGAAAAGGTAAACAGGAAAAAGAAATAATAAAGTACTTATTAAATTTGAACTATGTACATTTCTATATGGAAAGACAATAACTGTAACTCACGAGACTTTTCTCAATATGAGGATAGTTGAAGGGAATACATACATATACATGTATGTATAGGTGGGTGTATATGTGTGTGTGTATATATATATATATATATATATCTGTACATGTGTGTACATATATACATAGAAGGCACAGGATGAGTTGAATATGAAGGGATAATATCTAAAAATAAAATTAAGAGGTGAAAGAGGAGTATATTGGAAGAAGGAGAAAAGAAGAGATAAAATAGGGTAAATTATCTCACATAAAATAGGTGAGAGAAAGGTGTTACAATGGAGGGGAAGAGCAGGAAGGTGAAAGGGAATGAGTCAACCTTACTCTCATTGGATTTGGCTTAATGAGGGAATAACATACACTAAATTTTCTATCTTACTCTATAGAAAAGTAGGGGGGCAGGGGATAAGAGGGTGGATGATAGAAGGGAGGGCAGATTAGGTGAGAGGGTAGTTAGAAGCAAACACTTCTGAAAAGAGACAAAGTCAAAGGAGAAAATAGAATAAGTGGGGGGCAGGATAGGATGGAGGGAAATATAGTTTTTCACAATATATCTACTATGGAAATGTTTTTGCATAATTACACATGTATAACCTATATTGAATTGCTTGTCTCTCTAGTGGGGTTGAGTGAGGAAGGGAAAAGGGAGAGAATCTGGAACTCGAAGTTTTAAAAATAAATGTTGAAAAAAATTGCTTATATATGCAACCGGGAAATAAGATACACAGGCAATGGGGTATAGAAATCCATCTTGCCCTACAAGAAAATAAAGGGGGGAATTGAAGGGGGATACTTAACAGGGGGCATAATGGGGGAAGGAGTATTCAGTATGCTTGCCTTCTTGGGGTGGGGAGGTAGGGGAGAGATGGGGAGAAATTTTGTAATTCAAAAATCTTGTGGAAATGAATGTTGAAAACTAAAAATAAATAAATAAATAAATAGATTATGAAATTCAAAAATAAATAAATTTAAAAAACAATTCTGAGGTACTACCTTGTATTTATTAGATTGGCTAATGTGAAAGAAAAGGAAATTGACAAATATTGGTGGGGATGTGGGAAAATTGAGACACTAATGCATTGTTGGTGCAGTTGTGAACTGATTCAACCATTCTGTAGAGCAATTTGGAACTATGGCCAAAGGGCTATAAAACCCTTTGAGCTAGCAATACTACTAGATATGTATCCCAAAGAGATAAAAAAAAGAAAAGGATTTATGTGTACAAAAATATTTATAGCAGCACTTTTGTGGTGTCAATTAATTGGAAACTGAGGGCATGCCCATCAATTGGGGAATGATGCTAAATGGACAGAATCAGGGCAACATTGTATACAATACCACCAATAGTGTATGATCATCAGCTGTGAATGACTTAGTTATTCTTAGCAATAAAATGATCCAAGGCAACTCTGGCAGACTTATGATGAAAAATACCCAGATAAAAAAACTGACAGAAACTAAATGCATATTTAAACATACTTTTTTTTGCTTTTTTGGAGGGGGAGGGCAGGGCAATTGGGGTTAAGTGATTTGCCCAAGGTCACATGGCTAGTAAGTGTGTCAAGTGTCTGAGGCCAGATTTGAATTCAAGTCCTCCTGACTTCAGCACAACCTAGCCACCCCTAAGCAAACTTTAAAGTATATATATATATATATATGTATATATATATATATATATATATATATATATATACACACATATATATTTATTTACTTATTTATTTTTCTTGGATTTCTTTGTTCTATGTTTTCTTTTACAACATGACTAGATGGAAATATGTTTCTCATGCATACACATGTATAATCTATATGAAAGTTTTGCCTTCTCAGTGATGGAGGAGGAGAGGGAAGCAGAGGATTGGGAACTCCAAATTTAAGAAAGCAAATACTAAAAGTTTGTTTTTCCATGTAATTGAGAAAAAATAAAATTCTAAATAAGTACTTGAAAAAATACCAAGAAAAAAAGAAAGAAAACCACCTGGAAAACAGATTGAAGAGAGATAGTTTAAGAATCATTGCTCTACCTGAAAGTCATGATAAAAAAAAAAGAACCCAGACGTAATATTTTAAGAAATTATTAAGGAAAACTCCTCTGATATCCTAGAACCGGAGTGTAAAATAAAAACTGAAAGTATTCACCAATCAGTTGTAAATTGATCCAACCATTCTGGAGAGCAATTTGGAATTATGCCCCAAGAGCTATAGAACTGCATATCCTTTGACTCAGCAATACCATTGCTAAATCTGTATCCCAAAGAGATAAAGAAAAAAAAAAGGAAAAGGGTATATTGTACAAAAATAACAGCTCTTTTTGTGGTGGCTAAGAATTTGGAATTGAGAGGATGTCCATCAATTGGAGAATGGTTAAACAATCTGTGGTATGTGACTGTGATGGCATACTATTGTGCTGTAAGAAATGATTGGCAGGAAGATTTCAGAAAAACCTGGAAAGACTTATATAAACTGACGCAAAATGAAGTTAGCAGAACCAAGAGAACATTGTACACAGTATCAGCAATATTGTACAATGAAGAACTGTGAATGACTTAGCTGTTCTCCTCTGTACAGTGATCCAAGACAATCCCAAAGGACTCAGGAAGAAGCATGCTATCCACCTACAGAGAAAGAACTGATATTTCCAAGCAATACCACAATCCAAGACAATTTTGAAGGATTTACAATAAAAAATACTATCCACCTCCAGAGAAAGAATTGGCAGAGTCTGAATGCAGATTGAAGTATACTTTTTTTTTTACTTTCTTTATTCTTCTTAGGTTTTATTTTGTTTTATTTTTAGTCTGTGTTTTCTTTCACAACCTGACTAATATTGAAATGTGTTTTGCCTAATTGCACATGCATAATCTATATCAGAATGCTTGCCTTCTCAAGGAGGGGCAGGGAAGGATGGGAAGGAATTTGGAACTCAAATTAAAAAAAAAACTAGTTTTAAAATTTGTTTTTGCATGTATTTGGAAAAATAAAATATTTTTTAAAAAAGAAATTATGTGTGCAAAGAATAGAGAGAGCCATGGAAAGACTGATGCAGAATCAAAACGGCACAGCAAATAGAATCACATGCACAAGAATTACAACAATATACATGGAAGGAATGATGGCACGCTAAAAAATTGCAAGTGAATGTTACAAAATTATCCAGATAAATGGGACCCTAATGATGAGAAATGGTCCTTGCGATAGCGCTTTGTGGAGGTGGCAGATTCACAGGCATTATGCATTGTGCATGTTGGATTTTTTCCATGTATTGATAAGTTCTGACTTTCTTCTTCTCTAAAAATGACTAATTGTTCTATGGGATGGCTCTCTGCTGGGGAGAAGGGAGGGGTTACATAAGATAACTGTGGTGACGGAAGAAACGAAATATTGAAGAAACAAAATATCCATAAAAGTGTAAAATAAAAGAGGCAGTCTGGTACAGTGCATAGAGCACTAGGCTTGAAGTCAGGAAGATGTGTTTAAATCATGAGTGAGGCCATTACTTGGGACTTCTGATCAAGTCACATTTGCTCTGTGGACCTGTTTCCTTCTTTGAAAATGAGTGTATTGGATTAGATGGCCCTCCTCTAAGGTTCATTCAAACTCTAGTTCTCTGATCTATGAGTCTAGCAATGAACTTTACCACCAGTTTCAAGGTCTTAAAGGCCAAGTTCTGGTGCCGCCTCCTCCATGAAGCCTTGCCTATCTAACTACACCAGCTCAAAATGAGCCCTCCTTTTCAATAAGTTGTTGATTTAGATCTTTCTTTTGCGCTTGTCATAGTTTTAACCACGGAACTCCCTTGAAGAGGTGCAGGATGCCAAGAGGATGTGAGGAAGGTATCCAGCATGTTAAGTGGGCCACCTGTGGAACTGATGGTAGGACATGGAGGAGAGTGACCCAGGACAGACAGGTGGGAGTGGAGGTGGTCTCTATCGGCATGCTTGGAGGGAATGTCCCCATCAATGAGATCTCAGATCTTTGGTTATTTATAGGTCTTTGTGGTCATGCTTCACCTTCTGTCTCTCCACAGCCCCCTTATTTCATCTTCCTATCACCTCCCTCTACACTTTGCATAGGACCCTATAGGTAACAGGATCTAAACAAATGTCTTTTTCATGAATCAAGCGTAATACCTTAATTTCATTGATGGGGAAATAGTTTGGAACTATCTGGACAATGGAACCAGCTGTTTATTTGAGAATAGTACTAGGACCCTTTCCTAGCTCCTCTTAGGGAAGATATATATAGGATGGATTGGAAAGCGATTTAGGCTTGATGTCAGGAATAGCTTCTTAACAATTAGAGTTGCCACAAAATGGCATGGGCTACCTTGGAGATCATCAGGTAAGAGCACTGTGATGCCCACCTGGGCCTATTCTTTGATGTGCCCCCTTCCACACTATTTGTCCCACTTGTTCTCCCTTCTTTATTCATGTCCTTCTCCTCTCTTTGACTCTATCCTTTCTCTATGTCTTTCCACTGTCAACCTCATGCCATCAAATGTCATCCTGCTATTTACATGCCTCCATGTCTCTCTGTGTATCCTTTTCCTTTACATGTGCCCAATGTTATCTTAATTTCTCCTCTTCTTTGCATGTCTCTTGTCTCTCTGAGTCCTTCTTTCTGTGCCCCTTATCCTCTATTTTTACCCTGGTTCCATCTCTGTATCTTTCTTCTCTCTGCGTGTCTCTTCCTCTATTTACCATTTTTTTTTGTGCACTATTTTCCTTCTCTTTTTATTTCCTTCCCTCCATGTCCCCCAATATGCAACCCTCTTTTCTCTGATGATAATTTCCCTCTCTATATACCTCCCTCCAGTCTGTAGTCTCCTGTCTTTGCTGGCTCTTATTTATGTCTCTCACTCTGATATATATATGATTTATAACAGAGAGAGAGAGAGAGAGAGAGAGAGAGAGAGAGAGAGAGAGAGATCTTCCAGAAGCAATTTTTATTAATTCAGCGTTATTGTAATCCAATCCTAACTCTAAATGACTCTTCCTCTCACCCCTTGGGACATGTCTCTGACATAAGATATTTTGAAGTAACATTTATGAGAATCCTAAACAAAGGAAATTTCACATTTTGATAAAATACAGTTACACAATTCAGGGTAAGTTACACATTTTGCTTCATCCATGAGAACAATAGTGACTTAATCTTGGAGAATAATTTTCTTAAAACCATTCAATCTCTTTATGACCACTCTTTCCTCCCTCCCCCAACCCACGAAGTGGATCACAGGTGACCAGAAGTAATCAAAGAGATTTATTCTCTCTAATCAATATCCTAATTCTTCCAGGGAAATTGCAGGGTACCACTCTTAAATGGGGAATTATTCTAATTCCTTCAAGGATTGGAGAGAAAAAGGCTATAATTTAGGTGGACTGATAAAGGACTCCTTTCTCTTGTCCAGTCACTGACCTATTTGCTTCAAAGGAGGTGTCCTTCCTGGGCTGGTAGAAGAGAGAGGAACAGAACATTGTAAGACTGATAAAGGGTTCTCTTTTTTATTAATCTCAGGGCTTCTAATTTTTATGCTTTCCTAATGCTTCAATAGCATATTTAAAGGACTGAGGGTCCCACTTACTTGGTCTTGCTCTGGGTTCCCTGTGTTCCCGTGCAGACTTCCATTCCACAGGATAAGAGGAACCTGGACCTTGGAGTTTCAGAGCACTAGATTGTCAGAGACCTCTTACATATCTTGAGACACACCAGAGCCCCTGAAGTGGCCTGTCCTGCTGTCACAACTGGGAGGGAGGACACTGTCCAGTGCTGTATTTCTCCTACCCTTCTTTGATGCCCCACCTGGATCTTTCTGACCACCTCGGTTAACACTTTCCCAAGGAAGGCTTCTGCTCTTTTTGCCCCTAAACACAGACCCTTGAAGAAAACACATGACCCTGGCCTGTCTCTGGTTATACTGGGAGACTACTTTGTGCTGGCACTGGCTTTAATTCTGGTCTTTCCTTTTGTTCTTGGGCTTATGACCAGCTTCTTATTCAGTCCTAGAGTAGAAGAAGTCGCCTTCTGTTGTATCTCATTGGAATCCTTGGTCATTTTTCCATCTGGTGTAACCATCATATTCTTGCTGGAATGTAGGAAATATGTGGGAGCTGGAGGGTCTGTCTCCTATTTTGTGAGCCATCTTGCTCATGTTTCCCCAAATCTCTCTCCTCTCAAAGTACCCACTCCCTTCTCTACTTCTCTTTTCTCTCCATGCCTCCTCCTCCTTTTGTGTCCCTCCCTCCCCTAAAGAACTCCTTAAAAAGTAGAATTTCCAAGTGGAAAAGGAGGTAGAAGAGCTAACTAAGAAAAAATAATTCCTTCAAAATTAGAATTGGGCAAGTAGAAGCTAATGACTCTATGAGACATCGTAAATCAGTCAAACAAAATGAAAAGAATGAAAAAATGTAAAAAACAACAACAACAAAATACCTCATTAGAAAAACAACTGACCTGGAAAATAGATTCAGGGGAGATAATTTTAAAATTATTGGACTACCTGAAAGCCATGATAAAAAAAAAAGAGCCTAGACACCAACTTTCAAAAAATTATCAAGCAAGATTGCCCTAATATTCTTGAGCTAGAGGGCAAAATAGAAATGGAAAGAATTCACCACTTACGTCTTGAAAAAGATCTCGATAAGAAAACCCCTAGGAATATTACAGCCAAATTCCACAGTTCCCAGAACAAGGAGAAAATGCTGCAAGCAGCCAGGAAGAAACAATTTGAGTACTGTGGAAACACAATCAGCATAACACAAGATTTAGCAGCTTCTACATTAAGGGATCAGAGGGCTTGGAATATGATATTTTGGAGGTCAAAGGAGCTAGGACTAAAATCAAAAGTCACCTACCCAGCAAAACTGAGTATAATGCTTCAAAGGAAAATACGGTCATTTAAAGAAATAAACGACTTTCAAGCATTCTTCATGAAACAACTAGATATGAACAGAAAATTTGACTTTCAAATACAAGAACCAAGAGAAGCATGAGAAGGTAAACAGGGAAAAGAAATCACAAGACGCTTATTAAAGTTGAACTATTTACATTCCTACATGGAAAGATGATAATTGTATATCATGAGACTTTTCTCAATATGTGGATAGTTGAAGGCAATATATATGTATATGTATGCATATGTATGTATGTATGTATAGGAAGGTGTAAGTGTGTATAAATATATATGTGAATGTGTGCATATGTGTGTACATGTATACATAGACAGAGGGCACAGGATGCGTTGAATATGAAGGGATGATATCCAAAAAATAAAATTAAGAGGTGAGAGAGGAATATATTGGGAGAAAGAGAAACGGAGAGATAGATTAGGGTAAATTATCTCATATAAAAGAGGCAAGAGAACACTGTTACAGTGGAGGGGAAGAGCTGGAAGGTGAAAGGGAATAGGTAAACTTTACTGTCATTGAATTTGGCTTAAGGAGGGAATAACATACACATTCAATTCAGTATCTTACCCTACAGGAAAGTAGGGGGAAAAGGGATAAGGGGAGGGGTTACAGAAGGGGGGCAGATTGGGGGAGAGGGTAGTTAGATGCAAACACTTTTGAAAAGGGACAGGGTCAAAGTAGAAAATAGAATAAGTGGTGGGTGGGATAGGATGGAAAGAAATATAGTTAGTCTTTCACAATATAACTGCTATGAAAATGTTTTGCATAACTACACATGTACAACCTATGTTGAATTGCTTGTCTTCCCAGTGGGGGTGGGTGAGGAGGGAAGACAGGAAAGACTCCAGAACTCAAAGTTTCATAAACAAATGTTTAAAAAAATTTTTTTTTATCTTCAACTAGGAAGTAAGATATACAGGCACTGGGGTATAGAAATTCATCTTGCCCTACTAGAAAGTTGGAGGAGGGGATGGGGGGAGCATGTAAGAGAGAGCGATTGGAAGAAAGGATATTCACTAGGCTCACTATTTTGGGGTGGGGGTGGGGGAAAGATGAGGAGAAAAATTTGTAACTCAAAATTTTGTGGAAATGAATGTTGAAAACTAAAAATAAATAAATAAATGGGGGAGAAAAGAATGAGTGGGTCAAAGAACAAATCATAGAAACATTCAGTAACTTCATCCAAGAGAATGATAATGGAACAACATACCAAAACTTATGGGATGCAGCCAAAGTGGTTCTTAGGGGAAATTTCATATCTCTAAATACTTACATAAATAAAATAGAGAAAGAGGAGTTCAATGAATGCAACTAAAAAAGCTTTAAAAAAGGAAGAAATTAAAAATCCCCAATTAAAGATCAAATTAGAAATTTGAAAACCACAGGAGAGATTAATACAATTGAAGTTAAGAAAACTAGTTGAACTAATAAATAAAACCAAGAGATCGTTTTATGAAAAAAACAATAAAATTGATAGACCTTTAGTCATGTGATAAAAAAAAAGAAATAAGAAAGGCACATTATGATTATCAAAAATGAAAAGAAGAAATTAACTTACAATTAAGAGGAAATTAAAACAACAATTACGAGCTATTTTGCCCAAATGTATGCCAATAAATTTGACAATCTTAGTGAAATGGAAGAATATTTACAAAAACAGAAAAGGAAATAAAATACTTAAATAACCCATCTCATAAAAACAAATTGAACAAGCCATCAATGAACTATCTAAGAAAATATCTCCAGGGCCAGATGGCTTTACAAGCAAATTTTATCAAACATTTAAAGATCAATTAATTCCAATATTATGCAAACTATTTTGGGAAATGGGAAAAGAAGGAATCCTATCAAATTACTTTTATGATACAAATATGGTGCTGATACCTATACCAGGAGCCAAAACAGAGAAGGAAAATTATAGACCAATTTCTCTGATGAATACAGAAGCAAAAGTTTTAAATAAAATATTAGTAAAGGGATTATAGCAATTTATCTTGAGGATGAAATATTATGACCAGGTAGGATTTACACCAGGAATCAGGACTGCTTCAATATTAGGAAAACCATCAGCATAATTGACCATATCAACAAAAAAGCTGACAGAAACCATATCATTATCTCAAAAGATGCAGAAAAAGCTTCTGACAAAATAAAACACCCATTCCTATTAACACACTAGAGAGCATAGGAATAAATGGAGCTTTCCTTAAAATGATAAGTAGCATCTCCCTAAAGTCATCAACAAGCATTATATGTAATGGGGATTAATTAGAAGCATTTCCAGTAAGATCGTGAGTGAAACAAGGATGTCCGTTATCACCACCGTTATTCAATATGGTACTAGAAATGTTATCCTTAGCAATAAGAGAAGAAAAAGAAATTGAAAGAATTAGAATAGGCAAGGAATAAACTAAACCATCACTTTTTGCAGATGATATAATACTATAATTAGAGAATCAAGTAAAACGCTTCTTGAAATAATAAACAACCTTGACAAAGTTGCATGATATTAAATAAACCCACATAAGTCATCAGAATTTATATATATATATATATATATATATACATATATATATAGTATATATACACATATATATTACTATATATATCTATATCTATACATATATACTATATATTACTATATACTATATATTATATACTATATACTATATACAGATGTATACAACTAACAAAGCCCAACAGGAAGAGATAGAAAGAGAAATACCATTTAAAGTAACTGCAGAGGGAGAGGAGCCAAGATGGTAGAACAGAAGCAGGAATGTTTCTAAGCTTCTTCATGAATTCTGTCACTAAACTTTAAAAATTGAATCTGAATGGATTTTTAGAGTGACAGAATCCATTGGAAGACAGAGTGTGGCAGATTTCCAGCCTAGGAAAGTGCCCACATAGGTCTGGGCAAGGGGAGCATGGAGCATGCAGGGGATACCCCAGTGGGGACCAGACAGCAGACTACAACAGAGTGAGAAGGAGCCCCAGCCAGCAGACTCATCCACCCCAAAGGTGATTCACATCCGTCTCACCACAAGATAGGTCAGAGCTGGGAAAGAGAGAGTACAGGGCCCACAGCAGTGCCAGCAGCTTATCCTGGGGCTATCAGCCCACAGCCTAGAAGTTTAAAAATCACCTACTTGAATTTCCAGAGGCCAAGATGGCAGAGTGATCCCTAGTTGCTCCAATTCCTGCTCCTTGACTCAGAAAACCCAGAGATAAATGTCTCACCCAGAGTAAAATCCTGAAATAGTAAAAATAGCCTCAAGCTTAGGAGTCACTGAGAAAGGGTGTAACTGAGGCAGTAAGAATTCTGAATTGAAGGACAGGAGGGGTCCCAACAAGCCCCACCTCAGCTGATCAGCAAAAGCTCCCAAAGCCCAGGGTGGTGGAGCCAGCAAGTGCTAAGAACACAAGCCCAGGTGGGCCTTAGTACCACCAGGAGAATCTGAAGACACCAGCTCTGCAGCCTGCCAGCTTCTGAGCCCGCCTGAGGTGTAGCCCAGGGGCACAGAGGTGGAAATCTGAAGAGGCCAAACCACTCTTCCCTAACTCAAGGGAGAAATTGGCCTTGGCCTCAATCTAGACACCCAGAGGTTACAGCACACAAAGGCAACAACCATACACCTAGCTCCCAGCTTGAGAAGTGTGGGTCAGAGCCCTCTGTACCCCAGAGGCAGAAATAAACTTTAAAGGTCAGGAAATAGGCAATCACAGTGGCAACTTGCAAAGGGAAGACCAAAGACAATTGAGTCCTATTATTGTGAATGAGAAGAATCACTTCTAGGAGATACTCTGTATCCACACCTGAGACCACAGAAGGAAATATGAATTAGTCTCAAGCCCAAAAAGCTTTCTTGGAGGAGCTCAAGAAAGATTTTAAAAGACAAATTAGAGAGGTAGAAGATAAATTTAAATCTACAGTGACAAAATTGGGAAAAAATCTCACTGAAGGAAACAAATCCTTAAAAAGTAAACTTTGTGAACTGGGACAGGAGGTTCAAAATCCAACTGAAGAAAATACCTCCCCCAAAAAAGAGCATCAAAAACTAACTGAGGAAAATAATTCACTAAAAGTTAGAATCAGTCAAATCAAACTAAGGACTCTAGGATGCAACAAGAGTCAGTCTAACAAAATATAAAGATTGAATAATTAGAAGAAAGTGTAAAATATCTCACTGGAAAAACAACTGACCTGGAGAACAGATCCAGGAGAGATAACCTAAGAATATTGGTCTTCCAGAAAACCATGATGAAAAAAGCAGCTTGGACAACATCCTCCAAGAGATTGTCAAAGAAAACTGTTCTGAAATCCTAGAATCAGAGGGTAAAATAGTTATCAAAAGAATTTACCGATCTCCTCCTAAAAGAGATCCCAAATTGAAAACTCCAAGAAATACAGCAGCCAGATCCCAGAATTACAAGGTTAAGGAGAAAATATGGCAAGCAGCCAAAAAGAAACAATTCAGATACCATGGAACTACAGTCAGGATTACACAGGACTTAGCAGATTCTACATTAAAAGGTCAGAGGGATTGGAATTTGATATTTTGTAAGGCAAAAGAGCTAGGACTGCAACCAAGGATCAATGACCCAGCAAAACTGAGCATAATCTTTCAGGCAAGGAGATGGTCATTTAATGAAATGAGGAACTTCCAGAATTTCCTGATGAAAAAGCCAGAGCTCAATGGAAAATCTGATCTCCAATTACAAGACTCAAGAAATACATAAAAAGGTAAACAAGGAAAACACATACGCACCCACACATGCACACACACACATGCACATAACTTGGGATTCAATAGGAGCAAAATGTTTACATCCCTATATGATAAGCTGATACCTGTCAATATTGAAATTTATATGATGACTGCAACCTTTAAAAGGGATATACATAGATAGAGGGTGTGTGTATAAATGAACTAATCTGATGATAAAAAAAAACCCTATTAAGGGGTTCAAAGGGACTGTAATGGGAGAAAAGGAGAGGATGATGCAGAAAAAGGTAAATCATGCCACATAAAGAGGCACAAAAACATACTATATTAGAGGAAAAGAAGGGAGGGAGATGGACGTCATATGCACTTTATTGCCGTTGCTTCTGGTTCAAGGAGGGATCAACATAATCAGTTAAGTTGAAGATTCTAACATGAAAAGACACAAAAACTCATTATAATAGAGGGAAAGGAGGGAGGGAGAGGACCACTGAATGAAATTTACTCTCATTGGTTTGGGTTCAAAGAGGGAATAACATACTCCAATAAGAACAAAAATCCATTGTGTCCTACAGGCAGTAGCAGGGATAAGGTGGGATAAAAAGGGGGGTGGTTAGAAGGGAGGGAAATTGTAGTAAGGGGAAAGGGTAGGTAAAGGGGGGTTCAAAGGGAAGGAATACTAAGGGAGGCAGTGGTCAAAAGGAAAACTCTTAAGGAGAGGAAGGGAGAAGGAAAAACAAAAACATAAATAGGGGAGGGGATAGAATGGAGGGAAATACACAGAGAATAACCATAACTGTGAATGTGAATTAGTCTGAACTCTCTAATAAAACAGAGGCAGATAGCAGAATGGATTAAAAACCAAAATCCTAAAATATGCTGTCTACAAGAAACACATTTGAAACAAGGGAATACCCACAGGGTAAAGGTAAAAAGCTGGAGTAGAATATATTATGCTTCAGCTAAAGTAATAAAAAAAAAAAGCAGGGGTAGCAATCCTTATCTCAGATAAAGCAAAACCAAAATTAGATCTAATTTAAAAAGATAAGGAAGTAAACTATATCCTGCTAAAAGTCTCCATCAAGTGAAGCCATATCATTACTTAACATATATGCACCAAATGCATCCAGATTCCTAGAAGAGAAGTTAGGGGAATTAGAGGAAGAAATAGAGAGCAAGACTATACTAGTGGGGGACCTCAATCTCCCCCTCTCTGAACTTGGTAAATCCAACCTCAAAATAAACAAGAAAGAAGTTAAGGAGGCAAATAGAATTTTAGAGAGGCTAGATATGATAGATCTCTGGAGAAAACTGAATGGGGATAAAAAGGAATATATCTTCTTCTCAGCAATACATGGCACATACACAAAAATCAACTGTGTGCTAGGGCATAAAAATCTCACAATTCAGTGCAGAAAGGCAGAAATAATAAATGCATCATTCTCAGATCATGATGCAATAAAAATCATATGCAATAAAGGACCATGGAAAGATGGACTAAAAACTAAGTGGAAGCTAAATAATTTAATCCTAAAGAATGATTGCATCAAACAAGAAATTATAGAAACAATCAGTAACTTCATTCAAGAGAATGAAAATAATGAGACAACGTACTAAAACTTGTGGGATGCAGCAAAGGCAGTTCTAAGGGGAAGTTTTATATCCCTGAATGCATACATGAATAAATTAGAGAAAATGGAGGTCAATGAATTGGGCATGCAATTGGAAAAGCTAGAAATAGAACAAATTGAAAATCCACAATTAAATACTAAATTAGACATAATGAAAACAAAAGGAGAGATTAATAAAATTGAATTTAAGAAAACTATTGAATTAGCAAACAAAAATAAGAGCTCGTTTTATGAAAAAAAAACAACAACAAAACTGATAGACCTGTAATCAACAAGAAAAAAAAAGAAAGAAGAAAAACAAATTACAAGTATCAAAAATGAAAAGGGTGAATCTACCTGCAATGAAGAGGAAATTAAAACAATAATTAGGAATTATTTTCCCAATTGTATGCACATAAATTTGACAATCTTAGTGAAATGGATGAATATTTACAAAAATATAAGTTGCAAAAATAAACTGAAGAGGAAGTAAATTACTTAAATAACCCCATCTCAGAAAAAGAAATTGAACAAGCCATCAGCGAACTCCCTAGGAAAAAATCTCCAAGGCCTGATGGATTTGCTAGCAAATTCTATCAAACATTTAAAGAACAATTGATTCCAATACTCTACAAACTACTTAGGAAAATTAATGAAGAAGAAGTCCAGCCAAATTCTTTTTATGACACAAATATGGTACTGATAACAAAATCAGGAAGAGACAAAATGGAAAGAAAATTATAGACCAATTTCCCTTATGAATGTAGATGCAAAAATTGTAAATAAAATATTAGCAAAAAGACTACAGCAACTTATCACAAGAATAATACACTTTGATCAGGTAGGATTTATTCCAGGAATACAAGAATGGTCCAATATTAGGAAAACCATCAGTATAATTGATCATATCAATAATAAAACTAGCAGAAACCACATGATTATCTCATTAGATGAAGAAAAGGCTTTTGTCAAAATACAGCATCCATTCCTATTAAAAACACTAGAAAGTATAGGAATAAATGGAGTCTTCCTTAATATAATAGGTAGCATCTATCTAAAGCCATCAGCAAGTATTATATGTAACAGGGATAAGCTAGAAGCATTTCCAATAAGATCAGGGGTGAAACAAGGATGTCCCCTCTTATTCAGTCTGGTACTAGAAATGTTAGCAGTAGCAATTAAAGAAGAAAAAGAAATCAAAGGAATCAAATTAGGCAAAGAAGAGACTAAACTATCCCTCTTTACATATGATATGATGATATACTTAGAGAATCTTAGAGAATAAAGTAAAAAACTACTTGAGACAATAAATAAATTTGGTTAAGTTGCAGCATATAAAATAAACCCACATAAATCCTTGGCATTCCTATATATTTCTAATGAAATCCAACAGGAAGAGATAGAAAGAGAAATCCCATTTAAAGTTACTGCAGACATTATAAAGTATCTTGGAATCTACCTGCCAAAACAAACCCAGGACTTGTATATAATCTGTATAGTAACAACTACAAAACATTTTTCACACAAAGAAAGTCAGATCTAACTATTTGGAAAAACATCAATTGCTCGTGGCTGGGTCAAGCTAATCTAGTAAAAATGACAATTTTACCTAAAGTAAATTACATATTTAGTGCCATACCAATCAATCTACCAAAAAATTACTTTATAGAGCTAAAAAAAATAGTAACAAACTTCGTTTGGAAGAACAAAAAGTCTAGAATATCAAGGGAATTAATGAAAAGAAATGCTAGGGAAGGTGGCCTAGCCATACCAGATTTTAATCCATATTATAAAGCAGCAGTCATCAAAACTACTTGGTACTGGCTGAGGAACAGAGTAGTGGATCAATGGAATAGATTGGGTACACGAGACTCAGCAGTCAATGACTATAGCAATCTACTGTTTGAAAAACCCAAAGACCCCAGTTTTTGAGATAAGATCTCACTATTTGACAAAAACTTCTGGGAAAAGTGGAAACATAGTATGGCAGAAACTGGGTATAGACCATTAGCTAACACCATATGCCAAAATCAAGTCTAAATGGGTGCATGATCTAGGTATAAAGCCTGATACTATAAGCAATTTGGGAAAGCAAGGAATAGTTTGCCTGTCAAATTTATGGAAAAGGGAAGACTTTATGACCAAACAAGAATTAGAAAGCATTATAAAATGTGAAATGGATAATTTTTATTACATTAAATTGAAAAGTTTCTGTATAAACAAAGCCAATGCAATAAAGATTAAGAAGGAAGTGGAAAATTGGGAAAGAATTTTTACAACCAGCATCTCTGATAAAAAGCCTCATTTCTAAAATATACAAAGAATTGAGTCAAATCCATAAGAATTCAAGTCATTCCCTGATTGATAAATGGTCAAAGGATATGAACAGGCAGTTTTCAGAGGAAGAAATTAAAGATGTCTATAAGCATAAGAAAAAATGCTGTAAATCACTATTAATTTGTGAAATGCACATCTCACTAGTCAGATTGGCTAAGATGACAAAACAAGAAAATTATAAATGCTGGAGAGGATGTGGGAAAATTGGAACACTTATGAATTGTTGGTGGAGTTGTGAACTGATCCAACCATTCTGGAGAGCAATCTGGAACTATGCCCAAAGGGCTATAAATAATTGCATACCCTTTGACCCAGTAATACTACTTCTAGAGTTGTATCCCAAAGAGATCATAGAAGGGGAGGAAGACCCATATGTACAAAAATATTTTTAGCATTACATTACATTACAAAAAACTTTTTTTTTGTAGTTGCAAAGAACTGGAAATTAAGGAGGTGCTGATCAATTGGGGGATGCCTGTACAAGTTGTGGTATATAGATATAATGGAATACTATTGTGCTATAAAAATGATGAGCAGGTGGACTTCAGAAAACCCTGGAAAGGTTTACAAGAACTTACATGATGCTGAGAGAAAAGAGCAGAAACCAGGAGAACATTGCCCACAGTAATAACCACATTGTGTAATGACTGACTTTGACAGATTTAGCTCTTCTCAGAAATGCAAGGATCTAAGACAACTCCAAAAGGCACATAATGGAAAATGCTCTCGACATCCAGAAAAAGAGCTAGGGGATCTGAATAAAGATGGAACCATATTATTTGTTCTCTCCCTGTCTTTTTGTTTTGTTTTGTTTCATTTCTCATGGCTCCTCCCATTGGATCTAATTCTTCTTTACAACATGAATAATGTGAAAATATGTCTAATATGAATGTATATGTAGAGCTTTTATTGGATTGCAAGCCACCGTGGTGAGGGGGGAAGGGGAGGGCAGGAGAGAAAATTTAGAACCAAAAATCTTATGGAAGTGAATGTTGAAAACTAAAATTAAATTAATAAATTAAAAAATAAAATAAAATCAAATATTTGCTGAGATGAATGGGATCCTAGTGATGCAGTTTACGGGTTCAGTGACCCCAAAACTATTGAGGTACAGGCAGAGTCAGCTAGAAACAATTTGTGGACTCAAGGAGTTTTCCAGTCAATTGGCAAAAAGTTTATTGTAATGCTAATATAGCAGGTAGAGCTCTTTAGGGACCTGGCAATCTAAAGCTTATATAGAAAAACTTCAGTGAGTGCTGTGCCAAGTACGCTATTTAGGTAGTGACATACAGTTTCTGTACCTTATGCACAGGTGTCATTCACTACTGGAAACCCTGGGGGTGGGGTTAGCTTCTAAGGGGTGTGTTTTTGGTCTGCTACATCTGTGACAAGATAGCCTCGGGAGTTGACATCTATGGTTTCAGTCCAGGACAGTTCTATCTGTACAGGGAAGTTATGCAGAATCAGCTTGTTCTTGTAACAGCGAGAGTGAGTTTGCCTCATTGGGGACTACTCATGAGTTATTGCCAGAGATAGGGTCTTTGGGCTGGGGTCTGAGCACAAGAATTCCATCACTAGTACCTGGAATAGAGTTGGGAGGGACCTTAGAACACAGAAAGTAGCAGATGGAGCATGAGAATTGCTAGATCCAGCAGGATATTAGCACACCAAACATCCACATAGAAAAGAGGATGTCAAAGTTGGATAGGCACTTGGAAGAAAAATCATGAAAGCTAGGAGACCCTTACAAAACAGAACATCAGGAGTGGCCTCAAAAGCACAGAATGTCAGAGGTTGGAGGGCTCTTCTAATGTAAATCTTCAAAGGTGGGAGATCTTAGAATACCTCGTATGATAGCTAAGAAAGAGTTTTATTTAAGTGGTAAGTGGACCAAAGTATTGGTAAGTACAGTTTCACTGAAAAGCCAAAAAGAAATTTTATGTTTGACATAAGATGAAAACATTTATTTCAATATAAGTTCTGCCGTCATGGTTGTGATGATCTGCATTAAAACTCAGATCATAAACTTTGTAGGTAAGAGGGAAAGATCCAAATACAATAACTTCCTTGGCAGAAAAAAATAGATACAAAAATAGTCATTTTATGCAGTGCCTTTATTCAGTAAGCATGCCTGCTGTTGATATTATTGTTATGAATAATGAATAGGGATTCTTTTTTAAAATAATGTTACATGTACACATGACTTTAAAGGCATGCCATTTATACTTTTAAGTCTTTGTAGTACTACATGGAGAGCAATAAAGTTTAAAAAAAAACAAAATTAAAAAAAAGAACCCAGGATATTAGAGAAGGGGGATGGCAGTTTAAGAACATAGAATTTCAGGGCTGTGTGGGTTCTTTTATTTTCCTTTTTTTAACCATAGTAGTCATGCTGAGAAAGAAAACATAGACAAAAAAACTCAAGAAAAATAAAGAAAGCAAAAAAAAGTATGTTTCAAGCTGTATTTAAAAGCCATCAGCTCTTTCTCTGGGGATGGAAAGCATTTTTCTTCATAAGTCCTTCAGAGTTGGCTTGGATCATTGTATTGCTGAGAATAGCTAAGTCGTTCACAACTGATCATCTTACAATACTGCCATTACTTTGTACACAGTACATTTCACTTTGCCTCAGCCCATGCCAGTCTTTCCAGGTTTTTCTGAGAGCATCCTGCTCATCATTTCTTATAGTAATAGTATTCCATTGTAATCATTTACCACAACTTCTTCAGCCATTTCTCAATTGATGGGCTTCCCTTCTACTTCTAATTCTTTACCTCGAGAAAAGAGCTGATATAAAAAAAATTTTTTTTGTTCACGTAGGTCCTTTTCCTTCTTTTTTTTTTTTAATCTCTTTTGGTATACAGAACTGGTAGTGGTATTGCTAGGGTAACAGGTGTGTATGGTTTTATAGTCCTTTGTCCATAGTTCCAAATTGCTCTATACAGTAGTTGAATCAGTTCACAACTTTACCAACAGTGCAATAAAGTCTCATGTTTCCCACATCCTCTCCAACACATGTCATTTACCTTTTCTGTCCTATTAGCCAATCTAATAGGTATGAAGTAGTACGTCAGAATTGTTTTAATCTGTGTTTTTCCAATCGATAGTGAGTTAGAATATTTTTTGGTGGGGTGTCTTTTTGGAGTGGGAAAGACAGGGCAGTTGGGGTTAAGTGACTTGCCTAGGGTCACACATCTAGTAAGTGTTAAGTGTCTGAGGCCAAATTTGAATTCAGATCCTCCTGACTCCAGGGCCAGTGCTCTATTCACTGTACCACCTAGCTGCCCCTAGAATATTTTTTTTTTCATACAGCTATAGATAGCTTTGATTACTTCATCTGAAAACTGATTATATTTTTTGATCATTTATTAATTGGGGAATGGCTCTTATTTTTATAAATTTGATTCTGTTCTCCATATGTTTAAGAAAGGAGGCCTTTATAGGAGAAACTTACTTCAAATTTTTTTTCACAGTTACTATTGCTACCTAACTGTATTTCCTTCCATCCTATCCCCTCAGTTTATTCTGTTCTCTTTCTCCTTTTACCTTATCCCTTCTCAAAAGTGTTTTGATTCTACTATCCCCTCCTCTAATCTGCCTCCATTCTATCACCTCCCTTCTCTTATCCCCTTCCCCTCCTATTTTCCTGTAGGATAAGATAGATTTCTATACCCCATTGAGTGTGTATGTTATTCCTTCTTTCAGCCAATTCTGATGAGAATAAGATTCACTCACTCCCCTTTACCTCCCCCCTCTTTCCCTCCACTGCAAAAGCTTTTTATTGCCTCTGTAATGTGAAATAATTCATCCCCTTTCTACTTCTCTTTTTCTATTTATTCTAGTACATTCCTCTCTCACCTCTTAACTTTATTTTTCATATCCTTTCATATTCAACCCACACCTGTGCCCTCTGTCTATATATACTCCTTCTAACTACCACACTCTCTCCCTCTGGTGCAACAGACCTTTCCTACAGATCTTCCAAGTTGTCTTGGCCTGGAAATTCGTTTCACTCCATATTTTTGTGGTTTCTACTGCTCTAGAATTTGTTTAGAGTCATTTTTAAAGGTATTTGGAGGAGTCTGGGGGAGATCTCAGGCAAGTCCCTGCCTTTTCTACACCATCTTGGCTCTGCCTCTGGGAGGATTCTTAATACATCAAATGTCTGGGATGGGAGGTAACTTTTGTCAACCCTGAAAATAAATGACCAAAGAATCACAGAGGTTTTGCAACCACTGTTAACTCTGAAAATACCAAAGAGCTCACACTGGTTATCATGACCACAGTTAACTCTGAAAAGTAAAATAAAACAAAATAAAGAAAAATAAAACCAAAAACTAAGTGTGGTTATAAGCAAAAAGCTTTCTTTATTCTGTTGTTGGAGGGAAACTAGACACATATGCTGGGGTCTCCTCTGATACCCAGGAGACCCAAAGCAGCGAAGCTACACCTTGATGTATATAGATGTGGCTAGACAAGGAATCAAACAGTGTGGTATAGCAACAGTGGTGAGGCATAACGGTAACAGTGAGGCCAGGTTGTCTAGTGACAAAAAGTCCATTCACAGCAGGGCTTCATGTCTAGGCCTGCTGATTTTGGCCCAGGCTCAGAGGCCACCAGTTCTGTGATTTAGCTGCAGCAGAATTCATTCAGAGAGTGAGCACAAAGGACTGTTGTTATGCCAAACTCAGGGCATAGCCTCCTTGCTGGGCCTTAGCTCTGGAAAACAGTGTGTCTCCTAATAGTAAAAAGAGGTAAGGAAAAGAAGAAGGGTGGTCTTGACATAAGGATCCTGACACTTTCATGAGAGAAAACGTTGGAGAGGTGAAAGAGCTTAGAAAAAGATTTTCAGATTGAGAAACGCTGTTTGGCGTTAAAATGTCAGAATCTGGAGGACAAAAGAAAAACTTCCAACTTGGGAGAGTACTTAGGATATCACAAGTCAGAGCTTGAAGCCTCTGAATCATATACGTAAATATAGAAAGAATAGATGAGTATATGTGTGTGTGGAGAGAGAATATGAATACTTATATATCTAAATATATTCTCTAGCTTCATTTGTATGAGTGGCTATATATTCTTTCTGTATATACATAAATACACATAAGTATTCATTTAGGCTATTCATTTAGGTCCCACTGGTCCCTTCCAGCCTCCTGGACTCTGAGGGAGAAAGTGCACAAATCTCAGTGTGCTTTTGGGAAGTGTCTTCCCAGGGACCTTTAGCGGTCAGAGGAGAGAAATGCCAGTAAGTCTGGCACACCAGAGAGCCCTCAGCTCAAGTCTTAGTTCTGCCGCTAACTGGCTAGGTGACTTTGGCCCAGTTTCTCTCCTAGTGACTTCAGTTAACTTTTTCCTTGAAAGGACAAGGCTGCTCTGGATGACCTTGAGGTCTCTTGGTGCCCTCCATCCCATTAAAACCTCCCAATCATTCAGACCCCACCCCCACATCCCTCTTCCACCCAACCAATCCCTCAGACTGAGAAAACTAGGCTATTCTTGTGCTCTCCTTTGGGGGTAATCGGCAACCTCAGAACCCCAATCAAGTTCAAGAACATTTCTCCTGAGCCAGAGGCACCTCCCACCACCACACAGTGAACAGTCCGTCCTCAGGGACCATTTCCCTCCCTTTGTTTCTTGGCCTCTTGTGTCCCCAGCTCCAGATCCTCAGTGTCAGGTGGGCACGGGGCGGGTTCCCAGGCTTGGGGCAGGGGGGTCCAAGGAGCCATAAGCCAAACAGACCCCAGTCTGGATGAGACATCCTCCCCCCACCGTGAGAGGTAGGATCCTCCTGGCAATCCCACTCTGACTCGGCCCTGATTCCCTTGGCCCTCCTCTCGCCCAAGTGGCACAGGGGGCTCATTTTCAAATGATGGATGCCCCTTCTAGTCGCCCCAGCTGCCAGTGGATCATTGGCCTGTTGTCATGCCTGGGGCCAGGATGGAGGGAAGACCGCAGGGTCCATCCCCTTCCCTCCACAAATCCCTCTGACATTCAGAAAAAAAGTATGGGTTCTATTTTTAGCTGTGAGGGCTCAAATGTGTTCTCTTTACATTCAGATAAATGAGTCCTCTTTTCTATTTAGTCCTCTTTAGGAGTACTCATTTATTCTTTCTAATCATATATCTAGAAAGAACTCCTATTTTCCTGCCTATCTACTGTATATGAATTCATATTGATGACTGCCCATATATACCTATGAAGTAAATAAACAAAAACTTCTTTTTAAATACATAGATTATATATGACAACTCATAGATATGAAAATAGAAAATACATTCATATATTTATGTACTTATTCTCTTCATATCCATATGTGTGTATATCCTATCCCTATTCATATATACATATATATATATATATACACATACATATATACATATATACATATATGAGTCCTCATATAGTGTCCATGTATGGACATACGAAATGTTAAAATTCTATTTTGTGCAGGTCACACCAACTACCCCACCCCCAACCCTTCTAGATAATATAGTAAGTGGAGAAGTAGCCAGTATAAAGTACCAAACAAGAAGAGAAAGTAAAATTGCAAAGGTCACACGGAAGTCGCATTCAAATCATTCCAATGATCATAATTTAGAATTTCTATCATAGATTAACCAAAAATGACTTCCTGGTAGTATGTGCTGAATCAGGGGATGCTGTCTAGGCCTCAGATATCCATACTGAGACCAGCAGATCACCAAATGGTGCTGATCATTTTGAGATGCTGTGGACATGGTAACTTTAAAGTTTTAGCAATAGTTTTGAGGTGATTTGGATATGTCAATGAAGTAATTCCAAGGTGATGCAGATAAGAGTCAAATACTATAAAAATAAGACCTCAAACTTCTGCCCCTCCCCCATTCTCCTCCTCCTCTGCCACTAAGTCTTCCCAACTCTAATCCATGGAGAAGGAGAATGGTATTCTGTGCCTCCCCCCCTCCCCATCCTCTTCCCCATTGCTGACTGTCTTCCTTCTTTCCCTAACCCATCCCCCACCCTCTGCCTCTGGACCCTTCTCTTGGTATCATTTGTTCTGTTTTCCCCTACATACACTCTCTGGGCCTTATTAATGTGTGATTGCAGCCTTGCTCCCAACTGCTGCTATCATGATATTTTCTCTTGCATACCCAAAGAACTGGGTGTGCCTGCCCCATTTCATAATTCCATAAATTAATTCACAATTCAGGCCATCTCTCTCTCAAGTCTTTCCTGGGTGCCTTCTATCAGCCTTGGGTCCTCTGGCCTCTGCTTTGCCCCAGGACCTTCTCCACTGCACCAGGGATTGTTCCCCAGCCAGACCCATGCCAAACATCTACTTCCTGCCTCCTGTCCAGACTCTTGTCCAGTCTCTTATTCTTCCTTGCCTGGTCTACACCATTAAGTAAACTTCACCAGATGTCAATGAAAGACTGTGTTGTGTTCCTCAATGACTATTATTTGGTCAACAAGCGTTTATTAGATGTTTACTTTGTGCCAAACAATGAGGTAGGTGTTGGGAATACAAAGACAAAAAGGAAAGAGTTTATGTCCTCAAGGAGCTTACATACTACCAGCAGAACCAACAGGTACATCAATAAACACATAAAGTATAAAGCAAAAAGTCATTGTGGGGATGTTCCATTCCTCAAACATCTCCTTCTACTTCACTACTGGTATCCCCCTGAAAACAACAGGAGGTTTTAGGTAGGCCACAGATATCTCTGTCACTAAGTGGCAGAGAATTCAGGAAAATGCAGTGTTCTAAAACCATGAGGGAGGTGGAACAAAGGTTTCTTTCCTGGTCACCTGTGGCCTTGTTTGCTTCACTGACTATAAGTGCAGTGCTATGGTGGCTGATAAATTGTGGATTATGCATTCTGCCTCTTATGTCCCTCTCCAAGGTAGGTAGACCCTGACAAACCAGTGGGATCTGATGTCTCTCACAGCCCCTCAAAGGTTCCCCTTATGGGACCAACGTAGGCCAAAGTATTTGAGATTCAGGGGCCCTTGTCAATGGCCTGGCCATCCCAACTGGGATACACTCCTCATTAGAGTCTGCTGTGGGAGAGACTATGTTGCCACAGACATGCATGGTCCCATTGGGCACTTGCCAGATAGAAAACTTGCATCACATTTAATGTTGAGGGAGGGACACGCTCAGGCTCTTGGGGA